>JAKWJA010000675.1:0-17262 GCA_027704765.1 Solanum habrochaites
TAGATGACTATGAAAGAATTTTAAGGTCAAGAACCCGCCCCCCCACAACGACAGCAGGGGCCAACACCGCGACCCCCTCAACCCAGTCAGAATTCTTACGAGGAATTTTAAATTATAAAAAAAAACTAGTCAAGAGAATATATGTTTGTGCTATATACATTATAAAACTTAATATGTTATGTGTATAAGTCAGCGGATGCTTGCGCGATAGAATTGAGTAAAGATAATAAATGAATTTATGTTTTAAAGATGAATGTATTTTCTAGTGGAAGGTGTTGATTAATGAAACTTCTTGGCATCCCAGGGATTGGACAGGAAGGAATCGTTCAAGTGTCAAGGTCTACGATGCCACAAGACTCTGAGGTCAATACATGTCAACTTTAAGCTACTTCAAGTGGCAGTTTTTTTAAACCTCTATTCCAGAATAAGGTTTTAAAAGTCATAGATCAATACAAAAATAATCAAATTTACATCTCAATCCAAATCGTCTTTGTTCACTGATATTGTTTGAAATCTTGCCTTCCCTTTTAAATTTAACTATGCTTGTTTCTAATAGTCATCTCATGGGTTTGAATATAGAAATTTTTGTTAAAAAAAATGTAAATTACTATTTAGGCTTATTAAAGTCTAGTTATAATAGGATACAAAAAGAAAAAGGTGTCTCATCTCTCTAGTTTAACATGAAGCTTCAAATTTCTAAAATATAAAAGGAAACAAAAGATATCAAAGAGAATAATTCAATGAATTCACCTAGAATTTCTAAATAAATAATAGGTTTAATAAAAAACAAAGCACAAATAAATAAAATCTCCATGAAAATAACAAATAGGATCAAACAAGCTACAAACTATTATTTTAAAGCTTTAGATCTAAGTCAACGCTCCTCTTAGTCTTCATTATTCTGTTTTGCACCCCCCCTATTCCAACTTACGTTGCATGGGAATTATTTCCCTAAGAGTATCAATAAATATTGACCAATGACCACCCTTAAATTTAAAACCCTCACAACCTATTTTTGCCCTCAAAATTAATGGCATTTCTGCAATGCATTAACTCTAGTTCAACCATATCAGTAGTTGTATTCCTCGGTGATTTTTCTACGGGAAAAAAGATGAGCTTGAGATAATGCCCAACGTTTTTATCATGTATAAATCGGATCTAACAAAAAATTGTTGTGCCTGATAAAAAATAGGGTTATGGACGACATTAGAAACATATTTAACTCCAAATGACGATTGACTGGTAAAAGATTTGTGAAATGGCACGTGTGAGTTGAAATTTGAGTAGAGGTAATAGTGAGGATGATAATTCGGAGGGGGCAAAAGGCTGAACAACATCAACAAGTTCATTTTACCTTTTATACAATGCCCTCTCTTGTTTGTGAGCGTTTTGGTGTCCCCTAGGGCTTGCTTACTGGAAAACTTTCTTGCAAAAGCTGCAAGAGAAAATCTTAGTTTTTGAGGAACTCCTCTGCCTGGGAGTATTCTCATTGGATGGTTCAATAGCATGAGCCGGTGTTAAATTCTTCTCATTATTGTAATCATTACAGACTTTGAGATCAAGATGTACTCTACGAGATGATATTAATATTGGATTCAATGAGGAATCTTTTATATTTTCGGGTTTATCTTCTTTGGATTTGTGATGACTTATGAGTTACTTCGTGGCTAACGATAGGCTGAAGCTTTAGAATTTAGAAAAACATTGAATTGGTCTTTGCCCAAAAAGCATCCATTTCCCACTAACTAATGTTTATGTACTTGAGATAAGAAGAAGAGAATGGATCTATTAAATAGACAATAGGAAAAATACAAAAACTCCTCAAATATGGAAATAATTATGGATGGTATCCAAGTTAACTATTTAAGCAACCAAATCGAGTTCTTGTAGAGGATCCATAAAAACTGCCTAAAAAATATTAATTCCATCAAATATTTCATATGTGGTTAGGAGGAAGAGGAAAATAAAGGTAAGAACTGCTAAGAAAATTAATACTTCAGGAGCTTCCAAGTAAAAATTGTATGAAATATTAGGAAAATAATTAATAAGAAATTCAAATTTCCTATAATTTATTGTAAGAGGAGGTGGATAATTAATGGTAATATGAATTAGAAAATTTAATAATTAAGTAGGTAAAACATATCATAACAAGTGTTTAGGAGAACTAATAATTAAGGAGTCCTAAAATATATGGTAAAAGAAAATATATTTTTAAACTTAAGAAATTCTAAAAAAAATATGGTAAGTGAAAATATATGGGGTAAGAGTTCTAAGATATTGCAACTGACCTTAATTGTAGGTTCTTTGAACTTTTGTCATTTGCATACTTTAAGAGGTGAAGGATCCAATAAGTATGGTTGTATGAATAACTTAAATTATATAATCACATATCTATACTGGATATTTAGGATCTATTAATAGGCATTTTTAGAATTGTCACGACCCAAAAGTTAATGCCTGCAAAACCCCCCCATAGATAAGCCAAAACCCAATATTAAAAGATGGTAACAAGAAAAAACTGAGCAGAAGCATATTATAATTATATAGAATAGGGTCAGTAGCTTAGATTTGTAAATACGATACAAAATATACAAAATGGGCTCAAAAGTAACATAAAAAGACAACTATATAACAATATTCAATTCAGGACCCATTGGCCACGAGTTACAAAAAGCATCTAAGTCACCAAAACGCCTTAATATACCACAAGTTCCCCTTTGAAACACCAGCTAAAAAAAAAAACAATGTATGCCGGGAAATCAATAGTCTACAAATGCCAAGAGTTCACAAAACCATCCAAATCTACAACGGCCACGGGATATTTGACACTAGGATGAACAGGTGCCGCTTCGATCATCTTATCCTTAGAAACTTAGTGTTGAAGCATGACTTTTGTGCCCCAAGGGAAAAAGGTGTTGTCAGTGCTTCATAGTAATTAAGTCATATTGCCACAAGTGGTTTTAACACGACAATATAAATTATTATTAATGCTATGGAGTTCTGACACTATGTGACTGACATGGCTCGGGAACCGAAAAGAAGTGAAGATAAATCGTCATCCTCACATTAACACAGAACTATCATGCAAGACATAAAAAAAGTAGGAAAAATATATATTATATATAGATATATAAATATATATATTCTTATATATAGAATATATATATATATATATAGAGATATATATATATATATAGTATATATAGATATCTATATAGTATATATATATCTATATAATATATAGATAATTACTGGTAATTCACGTGGAAGTGTTTGAATGTTTAACTTTTTGTGTCCCTAGCTTCGAAGGGAAAGCAATCATTGCAATACCCAAAGTCTTCGTATGCACAATTACTCGTTAAGGTAATAAATATAACTTAAGAACATTCAAGAGAAGATTAAAGTGGTATTCCAAAATAAGGTTTTACACTTCTGGATCAATACAAAAACAATAATTAAAGCATCTCCATCTGAATCGTCCATCAATGCTTAATTATCATAAATCTTGCCTTATCTTTTGAATATTAAATATGCTATTTAATAGTCATTTCAATGTTTTGAATATAATGATTTTTTGCCATTAAAAAAAGAAATTACTATTTAGGCTTATAAAAATCGAGTTGTAATAGATACACCTAAAAAAAAAAAAAAGCTGGCACATCTCTTTGGTCCTTAACAGAATTTAAAATTTCCAAAAAAATAAAAAGAAGCACAAATGAAGACGGAAATTGATTTAATGATTCAACTAGAATGTCTAAATATACTAGATGTGTTCTAATAAAAATTAATGCACAAATAAAATTAAACCTCCGTGAAGCAACAAAATAATGCAAAAGCAGCTAGAAACTAACGGGTTAAAGGCTTTAGATCTAAATCAAGTTCCTCGTCTTCTTCATAATTCTTTTCTGCTTCCTTTCTTCCAATTTCATTTGCAGATAACTATCCACCAAGATTATCACAATGATAACAGGTGAATGAATCCATTATATTTAGACCATTTGCACTATATTTTCTCTCAAAATCAAGGGAATTCTTCAACACATGCATCAACTCCAGTTCTAATGATATCAATGTTGTTATTTCCTAGGGAGATGTTTGTAAAAAAGACGATGGCGGGTAATGATGACCAATTTCGGGGTTAAATCGATAATTGTATTCCTGAAAAAATGGTCATGTTTGGATAAAGTACGGGTTATGAAAAACATAGAATATCTCTTTTTATACCAAGATTGATTAATGGTAAAAGACATGTGAAATGACATGTGAGTGAAAGTTGAAATTGAGTAGGGTAAAATAGGATGATATTGGGAGGGCCCCAAAACGGCTGAAACAACATTCAACTATGTTGTTTTCAATAGGTCGTTTTTTGTCGGATTTGAAATATAAACAATTTTTTAAAAAAACAAATGAAATTACAACTTTGATGGTTCAAAAGTCTAGTATAAAAAGATACAAAAAGATAAAGGTGACAAATCTCTTAGGTCTAACATGAAGCTTCAAATTTCAAAAAAGAATAAAATATCAAATGATGAAGATAATTATTTAATAAGTTTAACAAAAATTGTTAAAATAGTACCATTGGTTCTAATAAAAGCAAAGGACAGATAAATTAAACCTATGGAAATTAAAAAAACAATTTAAAGCAAGTTGAAAACTAACATTAAAGTTTTAGATCTAAATCAAGCTCCTCGTCTTCTTCATTATTCTTCTCTGCATCAGCCTCTTCTAATTTCATCTGCATATAACTATTTCCATCAAGATTTCATCCAATATTTATTGGGAAAATCTTTTTAAGTTAAAACCTTTTGCACTCATTTTGTGCTCTTAGAATTAAGGGAATTTCAGACGCTATCAACTTTGTAGTTGATCCCAAATCATAGCATTGTTTTATGCTCTAGGAATTTTTTATACTAAAAAATGATGAGTTGAGACAACTTCACTGGAGTAAATCGATAATTGTATTGGAAAACATGGACCTGTATTGATAAAAAGTAGGGTTATGAATGACATAAGAAGCTCGATTAACACCCAATATGGTGAGTGATTGGTAAAAGAACTGTGAAATGGGTTGTGTGTGGTTCAAATTTGAGTATGGGCTTTATTAGTGAGGATGTGTAATTGGAGAGGGGTCAAAAGGTTGAACCAACATCAACAAGTGTTTCCTTGCCTTTAGACAATGACCCTCTCTTGTTTTGATGACCCATTTTGGTGTCACCCCCTAGGCGCTTGCTTAGTGGAAAACGTTTGTGCCCAAAGTTGAAAAAACAATCTTAGTCTTTTTAATGCCTCTGTATGGGTGTGGCCTTATTGGAAGACTCAAGAGCCTGGATTTGGAGTTGATATAAAAATATTTAGTCCAAACGAATTAAAACAATTTATATTCCCATGGTTTTGCAACATTATGGACTTTGAGACTTAAGATTCTTTAACACTTATGATAATTCATTGGTGCACGTCTTCTCGTTGTTGTAATGATTAGAAATTTGATGAAGAGTGTTCTACAGATGATAGTTCATTTGTCTTTCAATGAGAGTCCCACCATAGATATCTCTTTTTCATCTTTTTGGGTTTGTGTGACTTCATGAGATTCTTCCTAAGGCCCTGACGATTTGCTAGAATCTTTAAGAAGAACGTGATTTTTTCATTGCAAAAGCATCCATTTTCCACAGAAATAATGTTTCGTTCTTGAAATTTACTTGAGGTAAGAAGGAAGAAGAATGACCTATTAAATAGGGGACAATGGTAGAATTCAAAAATCCTTCAAATATTTAGACAATTCATTAATGTATGTGTTGGAGACAAATGTAAAAATTTTAGATCCAAATCATAGTTCTGTAGAGGGGTTCATATATAAACTAGTAAGAAAATAATTTCACAATATATCTTAAATGATGGTAAGAGGAAGAATAAAATATATGGTAAAAAGGTAGGAAAGTTAATAATGAGGAAGTCCAACAAGAAATGGAAAGAAAATTGCAGGTGATATAATAATCAATTAAAATTATGTTGCTCTAAATTTATGGTTAAAAAAAGAAGGGGAAAAAAATAAATAAGATGTATTAATAAATTTAATAATAAGTATTACTAAAATATTATAGGAACACGTAACTAATTAGAACTAATAAATAAGGAGTCCCAAAAAAAGTTAAACGAAAATTTCTTTAAAAAAAAGAAGAAATTCCAAAAAATATATGGTAACAGAAAAATATTGCGTAAGAGTTTAAAAGATAATTGCAATAGGAGCTTAATTGTATGTTCTTGCCTTTTATCGTGGCGTACTTCAAAAGGGGAGGAGATCCAATACGTATGATCTATGATGGAACACTTGGATGACGAAGAAGATCGAAAAAAAGAAAAACTTTCGGACTGTGGGGTCAGAACCAACGGAAGCACAGATGGACCGTATGTTACACCATGGACCATAGTGGGTTCACGACAGGTTTTCCCAGATTAGAGATCTCTTATTCCATCATGGTCCCGACGTATGGGTTCTTGTGGTTGGACCACCATAGAGCCAAACATATTTTCCATAGGTTAGGTCAGTCGTAGGTTATGTAGAGAAAAAAATGACTTTTGCGGCAACTTCAAACGATTATTATCCTTTAGCACAAAAATGAATAGGTGATCATTACCTATCAAATTAACAGATAAGTTTGAATCCTCTTTCATATTGGGCCATCGCGTTTGCTAAATCCAGCTAGAGTAAAACAAAGTTTATTGTTTATTGTAGTAAGTCATGTAGGCAGTCTACGAACCACGACCCAGTTGGACGGTGATAGTTTCAAATCGAAGGCACATCAGTCCCCTAATAACAGTGGCACTTCGTCAGCTTGAAGTCAGGGCGTTCTTGTCTTCCCTACTGGTTGAGCACTTAAAACTACATTTTGTTGCATAAACTACTTGTTTACTCCGTACTAGCAAATAAGACTTGTCAGAATACCCCAGAACCCTCATTCTCCAAAAATAGTCCAAAGTAAACGAAAAGCAAATAGGCATCCGTTTCTTTTCAGAACACGAAACAATATTCCTTTCAAAGTTCGGCCCCAATTCTAATGATATATCTCTAGATTTTGCTCCATGTATGTGAAGGATATCCATAGTGGGTTCCTTTAACTCATTATTATCCCGAGAAGTTAACTCGTTCTTCAGATTCTCATATATGGTTCATGCCTCGGAAATTTTTAGTTTCAAGATTTATTTTGGACATACGGTTCCTTTGATCTAAAATAAAATTGTTCTTAGAATTTAGGTATATTTTCTTGCATAGAACTCAAAACCTAGCTGAATGTAAATTTATCTTAATTCATGATTTTACTTGCCAGGCTAAACAGAACAAGAGTTCCTGCTTAGATTTCGATGGTATATTCTCGATATATAAAATGTTGTATTATCACCTTAGGCATGCAGTTTCAGGTATTCAATATTTAGTGCATATTTAGCTTCAAAAATATATTAGATTGGAGAGTAGAAAACAAACGTGCCCACGAGATTTATAAATCCCCTCTGTTGGAAATCTGTTTATGATCATGCCACAGGATGTCTTCTATTCCCTGACAAGAGTATATTGGATTCTCTCGATGGGGTCAATACATCGGACTGTACATTTAATCGGACGGTACATTTAGCTCATGCAGTAGTATGCTGGTTAATAGTAGGCTCCCACAATACGGACTCTAGGCGCATTGACGAGTTTTAGCAGTTCTTCAGATACAGTTAAACATGTTATCTTTATGATTTCAGTAATTGTTATGAAATTCGGTTTATTTTAGCTAATGAACTTTCTATGCATATGTTATATCCTTGTCTATTATATTATGCTCAGTTATGCATTGTTCAACTATTTAATCGTTATTAGCATATTTATATCTTTGCTGATCCAGTACATTGTAAGCTACTGGAAACATACTTTCCGCTATATCATTTCAGGATTTAGGTTTAAGACACTCAACATCCAGATCACGGAGTAGTTTGCTATCAGCTTTATTCAACACCGTCAGGGTGGGTCAGGGTCATCATACTTCGATTGACAATATAAGCTTATATGTTAGTTATTGCTAGACAATATAGGAGTAGCAACAAATGTGGTCATGACGAGAAGATGATGATGTACAAAAATTGTTAAAAAATTTATTGCCTCTTGACGTTGACGTACAATTATGTTGTTTTATCCATTGAGGCGTAAAAAGATTGTAGACGAGTGTCGCTTGATGAATTGTAATTGTAAGAACCTTAGTGGTACAATGAACAAACAAAACAGGGAATGAAATCAAGTTGTTACACTTCTAAGGGAGTCTTGAAATCTTGTATTTTACTTTTTCCAATTCAGAGGAAAGAGAGAGGTAGAGGTAGTAGAGAGGAGGGTGACCGTGGAATAGATATGGATGCAGAAATTTAGGGTCAATGATACTACGGAAAACGCAAGAGGAAGAATTTCGACAAATCAAAGTAGAATGTTATAGAGTCATAAAATTTGGCAATAGTCAATGTGATTGCTGTTAGTAGCCACCTAATGAGAAGAACAAGAAGTCCGATTATTTTAAATTAAAGGGAAACAAAGGACATGATTGATGGCCATACCCCCAGCACAAGAGTACCTGCGACAAGCTGTTGGTACAGGAAAAGTGCAGTAGTTTAATTACAGAGTGGGAGTAAATCTGTTTTTTCTTATTCAAATGAAAGCTTTCGTTCTAAAGTTAGTCTCGTGATTGCTCTATTGTGGATCATTGCAATTGGGAAAATTGTGATATTAAAATTAAAGCAAAGATAGAATGGTTTTGAAGAAATAATGTTCTGCTTTTAAAAGAAGAAAACTTAGTGAGTGTAGGACAATGCCAGAAGGCATTTTATCTATTGGAAAACAAGGGTAGGGAAAGGTCAATGTGTTGTGAGGATTTATAGTCCTAATAGAGGAGCAGCTATGTGCCATTGTGGAAAATGAATTAAAAAGGTTATTTCCCATTGAATATGAGAGTATTCCAATCATGTTATGATGGTTGTGGCCATTTGGTTACTTGGGGTTTGGTGAGTCAAAATCCCGAAGAGAAAAAATCTCGGTGATAGGACTTCATGACAATTATCAGCATTCCGGAGTTTGTGCAAGAACGTGTTGTTGGCAAACAACCATGCATTCTCAGTTTCCAAAAAAGAAGTGTGTGTGGTGGAAGGATTGTCTTGGGATGGTGCATTTCTGAGATATGGGGCCATTCAACCAATTTTAATCGGAGGTACAAACATATTAATTATCTCTACACACTTGCGGAAATTTCAACAATGTCTATATTGAAAGTAAAGAGGGAGGGAATAAAATTCTTAGTCGACTCACCTCCTTGGTAGTATTTATTCTGATAGTTTCTGGGGTGTATAGGGAAATTTGTTTTTACGATACGCTGGACATATGATCGCACCAAATTTTTTATGAGTTTTCTCTTTATGTTTAGGTTTCAAAGATGGAAAAGCTGAGATATTGTCAATATCATAAATTAAGTAAATCATTTATCGACAAGGTAAAAATACTACCCACAATGATCTGGCTATACAGTACATACTTAGATTAAACAAGGCCACCAAGGATGGAATTACATGGAATAAACTTAATTTCAAACAAGTCACCAAGTATGGGGAGAACTGAGCAGGATCACAGAACGTTTTGCCGTCAGAAAGGCAAAGCATAAACTGAAATTAGTTTGCCAAAGAGTCGTCACTCACGGCTTAAGTACCGAACAAGAAGTACGGACAAGGCGATGACTTCGGTCATAATCTAGCTTTCACTATTCCAACTGATGGATTATGTCACTAAAAGCTATAAGGAAAATATTATAAATTACAATTTTTTGCATAACAATATGATGAAAAAATACATCGTAAAATGTTAGTAAAAGTTTTTATAGTTTGACTCTAAAAAAAAGTATGACAATTAAAAGTGGACGAAAGTAATACTATATTACCATCGTATGATTAATGCTATACATCATCCAATATTAAAAATTTACCTTTTCTTTATGGTGTAAAAACTACTTTCTTTTACATTTATTATAATTCAGTGAAAACAAGGAATAATGTGTCTTTAGATTAAGGAAAATATTTCAGATAGTAATTATGAAAAGGAAGTAAAGAATTGCTACATGTACTTTAACAATGCTTCCTACTATAACACTATAGAAAGAAAAAAAACATAAAGAAATTTTACATTTTGAAATAAAAATTCGCACAAGGTTACAAGATAATTATTACTGTAAAATTACTTAGACATAACAATACATGCAATTGATATGAATTTTTTTAAGACTACTAAACAATGACAATATTTTATTCATAAAATAAAAATTTCTTGAAATATTTTTCAAAAATATGAAGGAAAAAGAATTTAAATTGTTTTCTAGTTGGTGAATGGTAAATACAGTAAAATCTCTATAAATTAATATAAATGGGACCATGAAATTTTATTATTTTATAGAGATTTATTTAATCAATAAATTAATAAATAATTTTAACGAATTTTTGAGATTTAAGTGAGAGGTAATTTTGATTCTTCAACATGCATCTTATTAATTTCAACCTTGTGTCATGAGATAATAAGAGCTTTCAAGATGTATTATTAACAAAGTTTATTCATAAGTATTGAAGACTAATACAAACTAATCCACAAATTAAGATTGTTTTATATGCTATCATTTTGCAGTCCTTTCTTGGCCATAAAATGATCAACAAAAGACAATTCAAATTTCTTTCGTCACTGTAAAGTTTGTTTGGGGATGGAATCTCAAAGAATTGTCATGAACCACTTGTGAAAACATCAGTAATGAACTTGAGGCTAATTAATTGATCTTAGTTCCCAAACCCCAATAAATGGATGTCAATAACTTGTTGGATTATCCAGGTGAAAGCGATATACATGTTAAGAAGTGGTCCAAAGCTTAGAAGAAATTTTCGATACTATCGCAAAAAGCAATGTTGATGATGATAAGGAAACACTTATCGCATCTAGAATTCTTAACAATTTTATGGTGCAGTTCGAAAATACAACATTAGATCTCTTGGATGCAATGAGAAAGTTAGAGATGAGCTTCAACTAGATTTAAATTTTAAGAAAAAATTGAACACAATAGATTCACATTTCACTAAATTGTCTTCTATCTATTTTGTTATTGTTAAAGAATTATTATTTATGATATAATGTGACGCATCATTTATATAGAGGTCTTAAGAAATATATTATCTTATCGAATTGGTGAGTTTTTTTTCATGGCCCAATTGGACCCACCCCCGGAGAAAAATATTATGGGGGGGGGGTCGAGAGATAGTAATTTATCGAATATTAACTTATAGAGGTTTTACTGTAATTTTCATTTTTTCACAAGGACACAGTGATTATTGGTGTGTTTAATATAAGGAAAAATGTTTTTCTTCCTAAAAATTTAATTTGGCAAAATAAGCTGTTTCTAACTTAATTCTCATTTTTGGTGTGGTGAGTAAAGAATTATGAAAAATACTTTCTAGCACGATGGTTGTGAATTAAATATTCTTTTAAAGATAGTAAAATTCTTTTACTTTGGCTAAGATAGAAAAATATCTTTTTAGGAAATTGTTCTAAATCTGACAATCAAACATGACACAACAAACGATTTCGTATCCTTGATACCAACACCTGACCCAGACTCCGATATGATACCCGACATTCGAATTATCACTTAACCAATGATCTCATTGGAAAACGCTCTCCAACACCCGACTTAGGACTTTTCCTCAATTTTCGACTATAGACTCAACATTCAAACAAAGATCTGAATCTGAAATCTGAACCTTGACATGGCCTAAAAACTCAATACTCAATCTGGAATCTAACCTCGGGACCTAACCCAGGTCCCTACTTCCAAATTGCGACCCGATCCCGACTTCCAAATCATGATTTGAACACACTTAAGACCTGGCTTTTGAACTCAAAAACCAACTTTCAAACCCGAGACCCGACTTTTGAACTTGGGATTCAATTTTCAAACCTTGATTTGACCTCGAATTCTAAACCAAGACCTTCCACCTGAACCAAGACACAACCTCAATATTCGATTCAGAATCCAAGCTCAACCCAACGTGATCCTAACTCACGACCCAGGTCTTTACTTTAAATCAAGATCCTATCCTTATTTTCAAACTGAGAACAATTTGAAATCCGAATTCTAAACCTTGATTTGACCTCGATATTTAAATGATGACGTGACACTTGAATTAAGAACCAACACTAGAACTGGACTCAACTTTCAAATGAGGGCCTTACCCCGTCATCTAATCTGGAACCCAACATCCAAATTAGATCTGATTCCGACATTGACGATCGATCTTGGACCCAAACTCAACACTTAACTTAGAAAATGACCTCAACTTTTGACCCAAAACCCAACTCCGACACAGGAACTTAAGAACTCGAACCCCCCCTTATGCCACCCATCCCAAATGGCTTGATACTTAAACTAGATCCCACTCAAGATTTGCTATGGAATCTGACGCTCAACTCTCGCCCAACCGACTCTGACAACACTTACACAGTACCCACTTCTACAATTGAATTAGACCCAAACATCAACATTTAGGTTGGACCCAAACTTGTCACCTAATTGCGAAACATCCTCGCTCTCGAACTGAAGCATGACTTTAAGAACCAACTCTAAACTCTATTCATACACATGATCTGGGATTCCCTCCTCGAAATCGAATTCGCTGAGCGGACCATAAGGTTAACGTGAAATTGACCACCGTTCAATTTAATGATATCACATGCTTTTTGTTTTGGCTAATTTTTACACAATTAAAAATTACGGCAAGATCCTTTACTCTATTTCTACTATCTGGAGACTAAAAATTGTTTATAATATTCTTATCATCCTCCTTTACAACTATCAGAATGTGTAGAAATATTAGTAAAAAATAAGCACAAGGCCTCTGTAATGACTAGTTGGTCTTTTTTTTGGAAATTTTGTAAATTTATAATTTCCCCCTCCCAATATTGACCCCAAGTTGTTTGGAATTGAGTTTTAAAATTTGATTTCGACCTTTGAGTTGTAAGTTTTGATTTTTTTTTTAAGATTTGAGTTTGAAAGACTAAGTTATTAAAAGTGTTTTCAGTCTCCTTTTGGGTTTGACCTTGGTGAACATTCGGGTTTGGATGCTTGAATTGGAATTTTGAGATTTTTCATTGAATTTGGGGGATGATTTTAGGTCTAGGAGAGGTCTTGGTTGATTTTCTAGGGTCCCCCCGGCTGATTTTAGGCGTCGTTAGTTGTTTCTTGTGATTCATGGATATCGGTCCAGTAACTTAGTTTCGTGTTTTGATAGTTCCATTCAGTCTATAACATCGTGTAAAGTCAATATTAATATATGATTTGTGTGTACGGTTTATAAATAAATCTTAAGGTTTATTTTGATGTTTTGAGTGATGGTTATATTTTCTAATGTTGCAGGCCTCACAAATGCGAAAAAGTCTTCTTGATCGTGATGGTCACGTTAGCGAAAACCTTATCGCCTTGTGAGGTTGCGCGTTACCTTCCTTTGATTTTGTGGGGGGGGTGGGGATTGGAAGTGTCACATCATGACCTTCACTTTTGGCGAAGGGGCCGAAATAACGATTTTGATGGGCAAGTTCTATTGGGGTTCTCTATGTGAAACCATGGTCCTTTTTGCAACATCAAAGAGGGGTTATTGCTCTCAAATTTCAGGCTGTAATCCCCATTTCCATTTTGAGCTTGGCAAAACCCTTGGAGGCGATTTTGAAGAAATTTCTTGTGCTAAATCTTTTAAAATAAGTTCCTGTGATCCTAAAATTTCATTTTTCTTTGATTATGTATGGATTTTAACATCAAAACTTGTGATTTGTCTTGTTATGGACCCTATTTGATTGATTGATGAGATAATTGATAACACAAATGTGGACTTGATTTGCTTGAATTGTTGTCTCTTTATTATGGTGCGAACTTGCTTATGTGCATTGATTGTTGTACACCGTGGTGAGACATGTGATATAAAGCCTATGGGAAATAGTTTCAACTTGTGATATGATATAAATCTGATGGAGAATAGTTTCGTCTAGTGATATAATATAAAGCCGTTGTGAAATAGTTTCGGCTAGTGATATAAATTTCATGGGAAATTGTTTAGGTCAGTGATATGATATAAAGCCGATAGGATATGGTTCCAGCTAGTGATATTGTGCCGAAGAAAATGGTTACGTCAATAGTTTGATTATTGTGGTTTAATGCACTTTTATTCTTATGTTTGACCTACTTGTGAACCATAATTGATGCTCTTTTTACCTGTGATTGATCTACTTCGCATTGAGATTGACTTACTTGACACATGTTGGTTGTTGAACTGTGAATATTGGATGGTGATTATTGAACCTTGTGATATGTGTATTGTAGAAATGTTATTGTGTTGTTCGTACTCACTCTTTGCTTCTACACTGTGTAGTTTATGAGCCCGGTCGTGTGATTGTGCTTCTACTTCAGAGGCTTGTTAAAGAACTATTGATAGGTAGTTATTTGTCATCCCAACGGGACCTATAGTCATTTTTTTATGCTTTGTTCTATTTGAGAGGCTAAAATATGAGACTTATTTCTTTATTCCACACTTTATGTTTTTTTTTTAAAAAAAAAAATTTTTTAAAAAGTGGGGGGCCCCCCCTTTTTTGTACATGTGACAACTAGATTTTGGGGTGTGAATAGAATGAATAAGTTTTTTCCGCTTTTATTTTGTTCTTTCTTTATCTTTCATTTTTCTTTCTTTTCATTGGATTGAGGCTTACTTGTCTTGGTGGACATTGTTAGGACCGAAATAAGCAGGGGTATATTCGGAAACTAGCAAAGCAAACCTCAAAACAACGATTAGAAACACGAGAATATACCAAAAGACACAAAGATTTAACTTGGTTCGGTCACTCGACCTAAGTCCACAAAGGAGAGAATCAATCCACTATAAATATATGAGAGTACAAAATACAGAGGGAAACAACCTCAGCCAAATCACTCGAAATACACGGGAGGCTCACAAAAGTATCACGATCAAGCTTGTGACCCAAAATTCTCCCTATACCAAAACTCTCAAAAGCCCTTAAGACTAACACATTGTGAATGCTGCTTAAATTTGAAGTGAAATTCATCTATTTATAAGTCCTAAACCTTTCCTCCAAGAAGGATTAGTCATCCAAAAACTTTCTAAAAGGAACCCTATTATGGTAAGAATCAGGCAAATAAAACCCCACAAATCTTTCCCCTTGGCCTGATTTCAACCAAATAATTTGTCCACTTCTTCACTTAATCTTATTTCAACAACTTTGCGTCTCCTCTCCGTAACTATTTTGCAAAATTTATGTCTCAACACGAGAAACCTCTCTGAAATAATTTCTCCAACAAAATCTCACTACTGTTAGAAGGTTTGGCTGAACTAACCCTACAGATGACGCCCACCGCCTTCAACATGGTTGCAAATATCGTTTTATATCGCACCACTAACCTGAAATCAATCCATTGATCTGGCTCTGAGACACTTGTTAGGATCGAAAAGAAAAGCAGGTATATGAGAAAACTAGCAAGAAAACCTCAAAAGACAACGATTATACGACAACGAGAAATATACCAAAAGACACAAAGATTTAACTGATACAGTCAACGCCCTAAATCAAACAACGAGAGAGCACTCCACTATAAAATGATAGTACAAAATATAGAGGGAACAACCTCAACCAAATTCACGTCAAAATACATAGGAGGTTCACACAAATGATAATGGTATCAAGCTTGTACCCACAAATTCTTTCTCCCTCTACCAGCACTCTCAAAAGCCCTTAGACTACATTGTGAATTCTGATTAAGTTATAAGGAACATTCTCTATTTATAGAGTCCTAACCCTTTCCTTTCCACCAGAAAGGATTATCAAGCCAAAACCTTTTCCTAAAAGGAAAATCTATTTATGGTTAAATCAGGGCAAATAAAACCCAACAGATATAAACAAGTGTCATCATGTTTAATGTTGGATTGTGACAACCTCTTCCTAAATTGGTTTACTCAGCTTAAACAGGATATTATGGACACCAATCCAGGGTCTTAATGGGGAAGATATTTTCTAACTACTTAGTGTTGAGAAAAGAGGGATTTCTCATCCATAGTTATTCTAAAAATGATAGCATACTAATGGAATATGAGTTCATGCCTTTTGGTCTATGACATTATATTTCAACAACATAGTTTTCGTCATTAACCACAGGGAAGAAAAAATGTTGTCATGATATATATATATATATAATAATATATATATATTATTATATATATATAATTTCTTAGGACTTTTAACTGCATATCAGTCTCTCCAACAGCACATTTTGACATGATTATCATTCTCAAAAAAAGATTCAACAAATATTTTCATTTCCTGGTATCATTAATAATAATCTTAAATATAGACCTCAAAATGCCGAAAGATTTGAAACACTCATATAAATTCAGAAAAATATTTTTTCTTGAGGAAATGCCAGACAGCCCTCATATTCCCTTTAATTTTTCCTCGTAACAAACTGGTTTCCCCCCCCCCAAAAAAAACATGGGTAACAATGTGGTAACATTTTGAATATCAATTTTACAATGATAGTAACCATTGGAGATGAGTTCTCTTCTACTTGGATCTCCTAATAGGAAAAACACTATTGGCCAACGATATTGCTACAGAGTGTGGGACAATATTTATTAATATTTCTTATAGTTTGTTGTCCATATTTTTCTCCGATTCACTTGTCTTCTCCAACAATTTTTTTTTTGTGAGTGTTGACAATTATTGGGAATGAGTAATCCAATATATCACGAAGTTATTCTAATAAACTAATCTCGACCGTTTTACTCCTCTTGACCGCTTGGATTGTCCTGTCCCAGTATCATGAGATACACCCTCTATCTTTCCCTGCTACGTTCAACAATTTACGCGTAAACGATACTTTCGAGTAGACGTCCTATGCGCCGGTTCTATCAGCTGCCGTCCAGTGGCCATCTAATTTATAGGCCTATGTATAAGAAATACTGTGTATACCAAGGCGACGATTGGCAAGAAATGTGGTGTGTCTAAATATAGGAAGATATTAATTATTATCTGCTTTTGACTCATGGTAAATGGAAAAAAAGTAAATCTGAAGGAAATAATTATGATTCGATTTTGACTCCTTGGCCAATAAAAATAAAGTAAATATAGAAAGAAATATTTACCTTTTGAATTTTTGACTTATATCATTT
>JAKWJA010000676.1:0-31616 GCA_027704765.1 Solanum habrochaites
TGAAAAAAACTGAAATTTTTGTCAAGGGCTGTCCAGAAAGGTCTTGCACTTCCAACCCTCTCATCAAAAACTTGCTGCTCTCTCTATCACACACTCCTAAGTTTTTTGTCTTCACGTCAAAAAAACCCAGTAGAAAACAAGGCGCTCCCAAAGACTTCTAGAAGAAGTCAACAAAGCCCAAACATATGGGCCACCCATCAAGGGGCTGGACCCTTAACAATCTCCCACTCCAGGGTGACAAGTTCGGGGAGACCAAACATAAAGGTCATCAAGAAGACCCATACATGCAAAGCTGGAACAAAAATTTCAAGATTGCTCGAGGAGGACCAACTTGTCAAAATATCAGCACCATTTCTTGTGGGATGGAATCTTTTCACGTCATTAGTGGCTCTTCATTGACAAAACGCAACCAATGATATCCTGCTTTTTGTAAAACATCAATATGTTTGTGCGAGCAGGTACATGCTGTTTTGTGCTCAAGTCCCAGTAGCACTTTGACTACACAAAACCCACAAAATAATCGCTTTTGCTCAAACCTAACTCTTGAAGGAAGGGAAACACTTAACCAAGCATTTCTTTGCTGCTTCCATGCTTTGTATATATTCGCCTCGGTTGTAGACAAGTACACACTTCCTTACTACTCCTTTAATTCTGTCATCATGTTTTACCTTCTGTAGATTGGATTGCCATGAATGGCTCCCCCTCTGCCAAATTTGAACAATGTAAACCGAGGTAGACTTCCGGTTATAAGATTCCAGCCATGTCAGAATCTAAATCCCTAAAGAATAGGCTAAAACCTCCAAAACAAAAATCAGATTGATGTGCCTCGCAAAATATCTTAAGATCACTTACAGCTTCCCAATGAACCTTGCTCAGGATTTGCAAGTATCTGCTTAACCAATCCAACAGCAGGTGCTATTATCCGGTCTTGTACACACCTGGCATACATCAAGGACAACAACAGCAGAGGAGTCAGGAATATGAGACATAATTTCCTTGTCTTATCGGTTTGTAGGACAACAAACGCTTTGCTCAACTTCAATGGGCTGCAAGTGGTGTATTAACTGGCTTGACATTCTTCATATTGAACCTTTCAAGCACTCATTCAATATACTTTTTTCTGTGAACACCAAAGCTACAGCTTTCTATCACGAGCAATTTCCATACCAAGAATTTGCTTCGAGGACCCAAATCTTTAATATAAAGGACGTTGACAAAATCCTATTTCAACCTGCAAAATCATTCTCAACCCTCTTGTCCCACATCAACATATCATCAAACATACAAGCAAAGGATAATGAAGTTAACTTCAGAGAATTTTCTAAAATACACACAGGATCGGCAGTATACCGCCTTGATACTCTTACTACTCATGAAGGAAAAACTGTGATACCATTTGCATTGGTGCTTGCTTGAGTACCTAGAGACTCTTTTTGAAACGGGCAGACAAATTCTCTTTTCCTAATCCCCAAATCCTTCCGGTGCTCCATGTTAAATTCCTCATGCAAAATCACAATGTAAGAAGCAGTTTTAAGTTTAACATCAAGTTGTTCAAGTTCAAGATTAAAAACAGGCAGCTTCGTCCCAAAAATCATACGAATGGAGTCATCTTCACCAAAGGTGCAAAAAAATCTCATGAAGCGATGCCCTTTTTCTGATGGCATCATTCACCACTAATCTTGCCTTCCGCTCAATAGCTGTGTAATTTCTTGTTCTTAAACAACCACTGGTTCTTCAAGACTTTCTTCCCTTTTTGGAGGATTCACCAAGTCCTAGGTTTCATTTTTTCAAAGAATCCATCCCCTTTGCAAGCCTTGAGCCAATGGTCTTGGTCTGAATGTGACAAGACCTCTTGAAGGCTTTCAGGCTCCCCATAATCAGTGATTAGGATTGTATTTCTGAACTGGGATAAAGTCTTGAAGGTTCGCGAACTTCTGGGTCGATGTTCATAAGGGGGGCTATTCTACTTGGGTGGATTTACTCCCCCTGATAGAAGACTCTCCATGTTGAAACATCTACAGATTCATCATCAGGTGTGTACAACAACATCAGGTCTGTAACTCTTAATATGGTCAGTTTCATGAGCAATTCATGACCATCCTCTGGAGCATCACCTGTTAATGATATCTGAATAGCAGAACATGAGGCAAAGGGGCATATCAATAACCATCATGAGAGAAATTTAGAAGAATAAGTCTTATCAGCACCCAAGAGATGAAAACCCATCTCGTGCTCTAAAGGACAACCATCTTCTACTTATCCCAACTTTTTGCTTTGCTGGATCATAAAGTCTGTAACAAAACTCTTCATCACCATATCCAACCAACACACAAGGAGATAGCTTGAATCAAGCTTCCACTATATGTTCCTTAGGCACTGACATAAAAGCCTTGCATCCAAACACACTCAAATGAGAAAAGAGGGGGATTTTCCCAAACCAAACTTTCTCGGGAATATCAAAACTCAAAAAGAACTGATGGTACTCTATTATCAAATAAACAGCAGTTCAACTGTTTCACCAAAAAATGAATAGGAAATATTGGACATTTAAAATGCATCTCACTTTCTCAAGAATGTTCTGTTCATCTGCTCGGGCAACGGCATGGGTTGTGGGGTACCCGATTATGTTCTCTAATGGCGAATTGCCATATCGTGAGCAATATGCTTTAAACTCATTGAAGTGTATTCACCTCCAGTAGCAGTTCGAAGCCGCTTAAGTTGCAATCTGTTCCCTTTCAAACCATTGCCATGAAAAACTTCTGGGAAGATATCCGAACACCTCACTTTTGTGCTTCACATATAAGCCCAAGTTTCCGAGAAGTAGGCATAATCAATAAAAGTAACAAAGATTGTTACCACAAGTATTCCACCCTATGGGACCACCCCACATCAGAGTAAACCAACTACTTCAGTTCTTTCTTGTAAGATGTCCTCGCGAAACAGAAATCTGTGTTGCTTTCCTGCTTAAACAATGATCACAAGGGTCAAGGAAATAGTACATCTAGCAGGAATAAGGAGACTTACCGGGGGGGCGCAAACAGCTGTATACCCTTACTCAATAACAGGCCCCAATCGTCGGGGCCATAAGTTAGAGAAGTTTCTCCCAATAGCATTCAACTCACCACTACACAATTTCAAATGTGTCTTATACAAGGTGCAACAAAGCCTGCCACGAGCAAACAGGTCAAGGAACCCTTAGAAAGTTTCCATTTAACCCTCAACAAAAGTGTGCGGTTGTAACCCTCTTTAAGGCAAGTAGTACGTGAAGACAATAATTGAGGAGTCAATCTGGAATTGGCGAAAAATTCATTCAACGTCAAATAGCACCCAACATTTGGTTTGGATCGCGAAGATCTCCACTGCCAACAATTACTTGCTGAGCTCTGGTTCCCCATCTTTTCCACTAACAAAAATCTCCAGCTCGGTAGTCAAGAAAGTGACTCCTTAAGGCACACATGATAGGAAGCTACTTGTATCAATAAGCCATTCAGTATGTCAGAACTATCAACATGACCACATCTCACAATAGAACATATCAAAGAAAAAAATGATCATCAGAACTAGAAGTGTTGTAGCAGCTGTATTCTTGTCATCACACTATTTATTGATGGTCATTTTCTTATTTTGCTGGTCTATTTTCAATGTAGAAAAATTTGAATGTGGCCAGGCCTTGCTACAATTAGTGAAATATAGTAGGTTCCTACCACCTTGGACTTGACCTATTACTTTGACTTGCCAACGCCCTTGGGGACTGTTGACATCCTTTTGAATGGGAAGAGAAACGTCGCGATAACTCAAATTAAAACAAAAGAATAAACATAAACCAATAAATTTTTAAAAAAGGGTGTTAAAAAGGGTTTAAAAGTGGGTAAAAGCGGGTGAAAGGGAAAAGGGAGTCAGATCGCCACCTAATTTTAGGAAAAACTAGGAAAGCCGAATATAAACTTAAAGTAACCTACAGAAATGCCTACGAAAACCAATTTGATTTCTAGGAAGGGGTTCAAGTATTTCGAAGGGAAGGGGTTAGGCCACCCTTTCGAACATCCACAAAATTTGTTTCCCGACTGAGTTCATTTTTTCAAATGAGGAGTAACACATAATATACCCGTAATATAATACAAGAAACAATAATAATAAAATAAAACAACAACATGAGAAAAGGCCTAAGGTTTGCTAGCTCGATATATACAAAATATGAATGTTGTAAAAATTATGTGTAATGGGTGAAAATCCTTTCGAATATATAACTTCAATGAAAAACGTCTGGGTAACTGTAAAACACCTTAGGAAAAGTCGTTAGTAATAAATAAAAAAAATGAATAAAATTGATATATGAAATAATAATTTTAAAAAATAAAAATCGTCTTCTAACAGGGAGGCCTTGGAAATCGACGGTAAGTCTTCATCGGCTCCCTTGTTACCAATAACAAAACAAGTATATGAACTTAAACTAAAATTTCCGTCTTGTAATATTGGGGAGGCTCCAAAACCACGAGAGTTTTTCATGGCCCATTTTACAAATATATTTAATATTAACTATTGAACATCAACAAAAACATAACAAACGTATCCCAAAAAAATTGAAAACATAACAAACTTATCCAAGAGGAATATGAAAACAATCAACAAAAATAAAACAAATATTAGAAAATGGAACAAAATAAAGTAATATATAAACTTAATAAAATAACATTTAAAATAAACTAATAACCAAAACCGTGTTGAAACATTTAAGATAGCAATAGTTGGACTAACATTTTAAAATAATAATAATAAATACATTGAACACACCTCAAATCGTAAAATAATGCTATATTAAAACTATATAAAATAAATTAAATTTACTTTTACAACTCACATAAACCTAAAAAAAACAAAAACAAGCTACATATAATTTTAAAAACAGAAAAACATTTTAAAAGAGCGACGAGAACAAATTTACCTGGTTTTGGGCTGAGAACCGGAATACGAGTTTGAACGAGACGAGTCCACTCCTCAACTCGAAAAAAACCACAAAACACTTGAAAATTTAAAGATTGAGAATCAAAAGATTATCTAAAGTTATGAGTATTCTTGGTCTATCCCCCCCCCCCCTTAAATAGTGAAGAAGGGGGGTTATATAGAAAAACCAACAAACATATCCTCAAACAAAGAGTAAAATAGCGATGTGGGATTTTGCAAAAATTGAACAAATTGTTGACGAAAAGATGTGGGAAAGGCAGATTTTTTTTTTTTGTATTTGAACTCCAAAAATGTATAATTTTAAAACCATCGGACCAAATTGGTTGCAACCAACTTGCCCCTGGGTTTGATTAGGATCGATGAAAGAGATCGGTCAAACACAGTTGACGAGCCAAAATTTGATTGGTTGATAAACATTGAAACAAAAAAACTTGAGACGTTAGTAGAACTTTTGAGCAAGACCCCACATTGATCGACTGGGACGAAAATAATAAAACAAAAGACGAAAGATTTGATTGCAATGAGAACCAATTCACAAGCCTTGATGTTACTTGCAAAATTGCCAATGAAGGTGGTGTACCTGTTTAAAAAGGATTGAGGCGGAATAACATGTTACTTTGAAATGAAGTACAATCCCAGGTGTATCGTTGAAAGGAGGACAAACCGACTTGAACTTAACATTTCATTTTGAAGGGAGGATGACGACCCGATCTTGTCTCTTGAAAGGCGGCGACCAACTGGAACTAAATGTATTTGGAGGGACGATAACACCCAATCTTGTTCTTTGAAAGCGGTACGACCCACTGAACGTCAAAGTCATTTGGAGGGAGGGGGATTTGAAACCCAATCTGGCTCTCTTTGAAAGGCGGGACGACCCAAGTTGAATCTTAAAATTTGTCATTGAAGGGAGATGACGACCAATCTTGTCTCTTTGAAAGGCGGACGACCCAACTTGAACTTAACATGTCATTGAAGGGAGATGACACACCCATCCTTGCTTCTTTGAAGGCTGGAGACCACCCAACTTGAACTTTAAACATGTCATTTGAAGGGAGATGACGAATCAATCTTGTTCTCTGAAAGGCGACGACCCAAATGAAACTTAACATTTCATTTTGAAGGGATGATGACAGGACCCTGAATCTTGTCTCTTTGAAAGGCGGATACACGGACCAACTTGAACTAAATGTAATTTGCGAGGAAGAAGATGACAACCCAATCTTTCCTTCTGAAAGCGGACGACCCAATTGAACTAACAGTCATTTGAAGTGAGATGACACCCAATATGGTCTCTTTTAAAAGGCGGACGACCCCACTTGAACTTACATGTCATATTTGAAAGGAGATGACAAACCCAATCTTGTCTCTTTGAAAGGCGGAAGACCCAAGTTGAACTTAACAGGTCATTTGAAGGATGGCCGATGAAGACCCATCTTGTCTCTTGAAAGGCGGGACGACCCCATCTTTGAACTTAACATGGCATTTGAAGGGAGAGACAACCCAATCTTGTCTCTTTGAAAGGCGGAAGGAAAAACTGAACTTAACATGTCATTTTGAGGGAGATGACGACCCAATTTGTCTCTTTGAAAGGCGAACGGACCCAAATTGTTGAACTTAACATTTCATTTGAAAGGGAGAGAAGACCCGATCTTTGTATCTTTGAAAGGAGGAGGTACGACCAAACGTGAACTCACATGTCATTTGGAGGGATGATGACAACCCAATCTTGTATCTTTGAAAGGGACGACCCAACGGATCTTAAACATGTCATTTGAAAGGGAGATGAAACGCAATCTGTCTCTTTGAAAGGCGACGACCCAAGTTGAACTTAACATGTATTTGAAAGGAGATGACAACACATCTTGTCTCTTGAAAGGCGGACAACACAAAGTTGAACTTAACATGTCAGTGAAGGGACGAATGACGACCAACTTGGTCTCTTGAAAGGAGGACGACACCAAACTTGAAATTAACATGTCATTTGAAGGGAGATGACAACCCAATCTTGTCTTTTGAAAGGCGGGACGACCAATACTGAACTTTGAATATGTCATTGGAGGGAGATGACAACCCAATCTGAACTTAAACGTGTCATTTGAAGGGAGATGACAAACCCAAATGTCTATTGAAAGGCGGAACGACCCAAATGATCTTAACATGTCATTTGAAGGCGTTATGACTACCCATCAATTGTTCTTTGAAAGGCGGGAGAACCCAATTTGACTTAACATGTCATTGAAGGGAGTGACGACCCAATTTGAAGTAACGTGTCATTTGAAGGGAGATGACAACCAAAATGTCTTTGAAAAGGCGGACGACCACCAACTTGAAAATTAACATGTCATTTGAAGGAGGGGAGATGAACAAAATCATGTCTCTTTGAAAGGCGGCACGGACCCAATTGAACTTAACATGCATTTGAAGGGAGATGACCACCCAATCCTGGCTTTTTAAGGCGGACGACCCAACTTGAACTAACATGTCATTGAAGGGATGAGCTTTCACCCCCCTCAGGAGGAAGACAAAAGCACCACCGTCCTCTTACAGACACGGCGGACGGGAAAACACTTCAAACATTCTGCTACCACATCTCCCTCCCGGGCCCTTACTTTCGAAGTTTCAGTATTTCCATTGTCTTGAAAGGCGGACGACCAACTTGAACTTAATATGTCCTTTGATGGAGATGACTACCCAAATCTTGTCTCTTTGAAAGGCGGACGAACCCAACTTGAAACTTAATATGTCTATCACAAAATCTGCAAATAATTTAGTAGCAAATAAACTAAATTATGCAAACATGGACCATATGAACAAGATATTAACCAAGTAATGATTAAACTTAATAGCCCCATCATGAATTAAATAAAAATGTCAATTTAAAATGGAATAAAAACAAAAGTTCATATGAACGCCCACACACTGCCAAAACAATCTGAAAATAAATCATTTATTTGGTAACAATCAATTTTGAGAAGATATCATTTTGAGGTACGACTACTAAAATAAACGATGTCATTTTGAAGGATCTGACGACAAAAACATAAAAAAAGATGTCATTTTGCAAGACTATGACGATACCAAGAATAAAAAGATGTCATTTGAAGGATATGACGACCTATTAAAATAAAAAAGATTGTAATTTTTTTGAAGGACATGACTACAAAAAAGCAAATTCAAACTTTGTGAAACGGTACCACCACAGTTGTTTGGACAAAGATCTACAATTGCACAGTCCCACCAAAGTTGGTATGGACAAATATGGGGAACAAAAATAAACTGATGTCAGTTTGAAAGGTTTGACGACCCACAATTAAAAACAGATGTCATTTTCTGAGGGTATGAATACCGAAAATAAAAGAGTGTCATTGAAGGTCTGACTACCAAAAAAGAAATATAAATTGAACGGCGCACCAAAGTGTTTGGAAAATACAAAATGAAACGGTCCCCAAAGTTGGTTATAATGGGCAAAATCAACAATGAAAGGTCCACAAAGGTTGGAAAAATAAACATGAAACGGTGTCCACAAATTGTTTGGCAAATCTCAACAATGAAATTTGAACCATATTTTAACTGGTTAGCGCCAACAATAGTAGGTACAAAAATTTATCACAATTTCTCTTTCAACTGTGAAATTGGAATCGAGGTGGTAATTCATATGATTCACAGTAGGACCTCAATTGTACTAAGTAACGACAAGATTTGTTCATATTGCTACAAAGCAAAATCTTTGAACTAGACCTAAACATGCCATGTTCAAGTGCCCTCACAAGAAAGAAACTTCAATTTTGCACATTTAAAGTGTTTGATTGGGAAGATCTGGAAAAACACACTCACACTCAACAAAAAAATTTCATGCATGCCCAATTGTTGATACCATAGGCCGGACCTTATGTTAAATCTCCCATATCTGGACTAGTGAATTGAAATCATGTAGGGCTTGTCAATAGCTTGCTAAGGTGGATAGGAACGGGTAGGATAGTCATTTGGGAAATTAAAGTGACTTATTCTTTCTTGAGAGTGCACTAAATAGATTGCTTTTAACATTTATTACGCTTTTAGCGTTGATTCTATTTGCAGTTGTCCCTGCCTTTTGCACTTTTGACTCTTGGAAAACTTGTTTGTCTGAGTTTTCCCCCCTTTTGGAATTTTCTCCTTTGTTCTTTAGAGTGGTTTTTGAATTTTGTTCTTAAATCTGGTGGGGAATTCGGAACCCCCCCCTCATTTTTTTTATTTTTTTAAGTCATTTTTATTTTTTGACATTCAGGAACTTTGATAACTTTTGTTCTTTGACAAATTGAAACTTTGTATCATTTTTCTCTATAACTTGCATGTCTTCAATGCGCTCAAGAAAGTCTGGTCAAAAAGAGAGATCAGAGATAGTGCGTAAAGCACTCAGAAATGTAGAGGCTAAAGATGTGGTTGTCCAAAGAAAAGGCTTAAGGCTCAAAGAAGTAGGGGACATCAAAGGATAAATCATTGGTAGGCTTTGAAAGGGCTCAAACGGAATCAAATAAAGGACGACAATCATTTTTCAAAATCAAACATAATCAAAAATTTCGCCTCTCAATACATTAGGCCAAGTTCTAGCTCAAACAAGCAAAATAATTGAATTTGATCAAAAATCAACCACACAATGCACCATTGAAACAAGAATTGAGTTTGTTCTAATCTTGAATGTATACAAGACACATGTGCAAGTTGTACCAATAGTCTAATGAGAGGTTACCAAAAAGGAATGCCATGGGTTTAAACGAAGTCAATCTTCAGTATTATCAAATTATTTTTCACATGCACACCTTGAAACTTGTTGGCCACCAAACCATGTTAAAAAATAATTTAAAAATATTCACATTTCAAAGAATAAAAAATAACTAAATAAATACAAAATCTTTTGAAAAAAGAATACCGAAACCAATAAGGCTGCCTACGTATCTAATTGATGAGAATCAGGTTGCGTAGTTATTCCAATATGAATAAAATTCACAAACAACAAATTACTTTGAAAGGAAAAAATAATGAAATAAAAAACCAATGCGCCCATGAAAGGCGGCAACCGAATTTAACAAAAACAATATTTTTAAGTATTAATAAAAGGAAAATTAACAAGAATGAAGAATCAGTAATCACATGAAGGGCGGACCACCAAATTTAAAAAAAGTAACAAAAATAAAATAAGAAAATAATGAGTCGTTTGGGTGAGGGCGAACTACCCAAACTAAAAAAAATGTCAAGTAAAAACTACTTTTTTTTCGTGGAATATAATAAAAACAAGATATACAAGGAATGTTAACAGCATGTCCAAAAAATATGCAAAAATATACAAACTAACTCGGAGTGAAGAATCCTAAATTAATGGAGTCGCCGTACAATCTTGGTTTGAAAATGTTGAGGGCATTTTCCTAAAATTTTGCATCCTGTTTCAACTCCGACAAACCTCCGGTATTTTAATATTTGTAAAAAAACTATCTCCATTATAAAAATGTTGGGAGACTTTCAAAAATTTTGCCCCAGTTTCCGTTCTCTGAAAATTTGGAAAACTTTAACAGGAAAGATAACCGAGCCTTAATGCGCCTACGTTATCCGTTTGAAGCAGGAAGGAATAGGTCAAAACCTAAAACGTTTAGTTCCAACAGATGGTGACGCAGATAGAGAATGGAACTGAGATTATGAATTTAAAAAAATAGCTGAACCAAGAGTGATCTGAATGACTGGGGAACCAAAGCGGACAACTTAGGTTGGAACTCACGACAACCATGGAGCATGCAAGAACAATAAATTGTCGATCATTCGGAAAAAAGTGATTGAGGATAGAAAAAGTCCGATTGCGGTTCCGCAACATCTTGCTTATTTTAATATATATACATTATGTGTTGAAAAAATGTTCATTAATGCAATGAACAATGTAACATAAATAATGATAGGAATAATGAGTATAATATGCAAAATGTACAAAAAGTACAAGATAGAATGAAATGACCCAATAAAAGATAGTATCCTCATCAGAAAAGATAACACATCATAATAGTTAGAACCTCTAATTCCCCAGCGGAGCGCATTCTGTTGAACATCCTTTGAATGGGAGCAACGTCGCGACAACTCAATTAAACAAAAGAATAAACCAATCAAGTTTTAAAAAAGGGTAAAGGGGTTAAAGTGGGTAAAAGGGGGTGTAAAGGCGGAAAAGGAGTGCCACCTATTTTAGAAACTAGAAACAGATAAAACTAATTAACCTAAAGAAAATGCTACGAAACCAATTTGATTTAGGGTTAGGGGTTCAAGTTATTTCGAAGGGAAGGGGTTAGGCACCCTTAAAATCCACAACGTTGGTCCCGGACTGAGTTCATTTTTGCAAATTGAGGAGATAACAAAATATACCAGTAATAATATATACAATAAACCCAATAAATAATAAAATAAAACAAAACATGAGAAACGGCCAACCTTTGGCCTCCTTCGTTCGGCAGCTTAAAACCATCGGAAATGGTTTCGTTGAGCCCAGAAGAGCGCTCGCCGATAGTGTCCTCAAGTGTGGAAGAGGCAAAGTTTGGCTTGATCCTAATGAAGGCAAGAAAATCTCCATGGCCAATCCCGTTTCAAAAACATCAGGAAATGGTGATGAAGGATGGTTTCATCATCAGGAAAAAACCAACCAAAAATTCACTCGAGATCTCGTGCTCGCCGACGGAAGGAGGCAAGAGGTTAGGCGCGGTTCTCATGTTGTGTTTTATTTTAGTATTATGGTGTATTGTAATTATATTACTGGTATATTATTGTATTCATCATTTGAAAAAAATGAACTCAGTCGGCAACCAAAGTGGGATTTAGAAGGTGGCCTACCCAGTCCTTAGAAATAACTGACACCCACCTTACTAGAATCAAATTGGTTTCGTAGGCATTTTTCTTTAGGTTAATTAGTTTACGGTTTCCTAGTTTTCCTAAAAATTAGGGTGGCGACTCCCTTTTTCCTTTAACCCCCTTTTTTACAACTTTTAACCCCTTTACCCTTTTCAATTTATTGGTTTATTTCTTTTGTTATGAGTTGTCGCGACGTTGAATCCCATTCAAAGGATGTCAACAGGGACCTTACTCTTGCTTCTTCCTCTATTCTCTACCACAAGTGCCTGCGGAAATATCAAACACCCATCTCCTGTTTCTTCTTAAGCTCTTATTGAACATGCTCTCTTTGATGAAATCCAATTGAAAGCTTCCCACATCGGGAGCGAGTTTGTGATGGACCACAACAAAGTTTCCAAACTGTCTGGCAAAGAAAACTCAAGAGGAATATAAAGCTGAACTAATCATCAAGGACAATTTTTCATAACAGTCAAACTTGTTAATAATATCTGAAAGTAGCTATAAGATGACATCAGAAACAGGACTCCTGCGTCAACTTGAGATTAAAAGCCTCTTAATCAACGAGGCCTGTGTTATGAGCGGTCTTCCTCCATAAAGACCCTCCAATTTTCTCATAGCTCAAAAGCGGCTCAGTTCCTGGGAACATGATTGAATATGCTAATATCAATCCACTTTGTCTGATTGTCCACAAAGTTCCTTTTCTTCAGCTTTTCACATTATTCTTTATCATGTCATCTTCTCTGGCTTAGTGGGTCTGGTCATCTTTACTTTGTTTATCAAAATACAATGGATCAAACAAATCCTTGCAATATAGCAAATTTACATCATCGGACGCCAAATCGAAATAATTGGTTGATTGTCAGTTTAACCATAAGAGTATTTCCATGCTCATGTCTATGGTGTAACACTCAGTCTGATACCAATTGTGGGGGGAGGGCAAAACAACACAAGTAGGATAAAACACATAAAGGACTCCGAATTCAAGACAATCAACCAAATATACTTCAACAATTATCCAAAGAAATTCACCACTATATTAACCAGCTCAGATCAGCAACACATCAATTGAATTCACGGGTAAATATGAATTTCTAAATCGCAAGTGACACACAAGATTTATGACGTGGAAAACCCCTTCGGTTAGGAAGGGATAAAAAAACCACGGGACTGGAAGGTTCCACCCTTCTGTTATCTATTCTGCAAAGTTCGAGGGTTAAAAAACACCCAAACAGTTACACGGATGTCACAGACCACCAACAACTGTTAAGGGTCCAGCCCATGTAATATTTTTAAGTGAAAGCCCAACATTATGATGGGTGGCCCATATATTTTGGGGCTTTGTTGACTTCTTCTAGAAGTCGTTGGCAGCTGAGGTTTGCAGACTGGTTAGTTTTTTGAGGTGAAGAGCAGAAAATTGAGAGGGGGTGAGAGAGAGAAAAAACAGATTTTGGGAGAGGAGAAGTAGGTTTGAGAGAAATGGTTGCTGTTTTTCTGGACAGCGAGACAAAATTTCAGCTTGAAGAGACGACCCCACTCCAAACCACCCCCCAACCCCCCCCCCGTTTGGTCGTTCTGAAATTTCACAGATGGTTCACAACTCATCTCACTACATATTGACCGTTCGATAGTCAATCGGAGTTATTGATCGTCGGTTATGGCAGCTACGTAAACCTGCGTTTTTTGGTGAATTTATCAATTTCGCTTATCTTTTGTGTGGCTCTAGGTATGTTGTTGTTGGTGGACTGTGACATCCTTGTATACTGATTTGGGTGTTTTTACCTAAATTTGACCATAATAAGCAGAAGAAGAAGGGTGGACTCCTACAAGTCCCGTGGTTTTTTATACCTTCATAGAAGGGGTTTTCCAAGTATTTAAATCTTGTTGGGTGTCACTTGCGATTTATAATTCATATTGCTTGTGATTCAAATTGATATGTGGCTGAATTGAGCTTGGTTAATATAGTGGTGACATTTCAATTGGTAATTGGTGAAGAATTTGGGGGTATTGTTTGTGAATCGATTCATTGTGGTGTGGTTTTAATCCTACTTGTGTTGTTTTGTGCCTCCCCCTAACAACAACAAACCATACATAAGAGCCAACACAAAAAGAAGAGAAAAATTGGGAAATCTCACCAAAAACGTAGGTTATTACGCCAGCGCCAATAACAGACGATCAAAAACTCCCGATTGACGATGCTGAACGGTCAAAATGTAGTTCTAGTGTAGTGAACCAGCTTGTGAAAAATTCGAAACGATCTCCAACGGCGGAGATCTCCGGGGAGGAAAAACTGAAATTTTGTCAGGCTGTCCAGAGAAAGTCTGCAATCCAACCCTCTCTTCAAAAATCTGATTATCTCTCTATCACAACCTCTCAAATGTTTTTGCTCTTTCACGTCAAAAAAAACCCAGTAAGAAAAACAGCAAGCTCCCAAAGACTTATAGACGAAGTAAACAAAGCCAAAACATATGGGCCACCATCAATGGGCTGGGACCCTTAACCATTTCATACTTACAAAAATGCTGTCCTTCTTTCCTTTGTCTAAAAATTACCATTCTAAACACCGAATTCAGATCGTGTTCAAAGAGTCGCATCTCAATCCTGAGTTATTTCTGTTGAACTGTTTTTGTAGCGGATTTAACCATTAATTTGGCATATGTTGATGATACCTTTTTTTAACTTCTGTGGACAGTGAGTCGCCTGAAGAGTTAGTGATTGTGTGAGAGAAGAAATGAGCAGATATCGGGACAGTTGATGTAGTAGTAACTATCAATGGGAACTAGGCCATGACCCACAACTTGTTTTTTTGGCTTTGTCTTAACTGACCTAAGCTACCACTATATCTTATAATATCCTTCATAAGGGCTAAAAAGTAATTACTGTCTGTTTGTTGGTAAAAAATTACAAGTATCCAGGACGTCTAAGTCAGTAGATCTTTGATAGATAAGCTTAATATTTTGCTGAAAAATTAATAGCCCTTTAAAGGTTATCTGATATTTCTAGTCTACAGCCTATATTAGCGGATGGTGCAGCTTAATATATGTTTTTCATAGTGGTAGTACTGGTTAGTATCCCATGCAGCCTATGAATTCTAAGAACCTAAGGGTATTCTAAGTGGTTAACAATACTCTAGCAAAGAAGATGGGCACATCTCTAGCACCGATGCTTTTCAGACCACAATTCCGAGAAAGGTTATGACAAAAAAATGAAGGGACGTAAAAGCTTGATAACAAAGGCAGGGATCAAAGGGGCTTTGTTGAGGATGGGAATTCACGCAGGTGTCCTCGAATATTCATGCTACCACCACAAACCACAGACCTGGAGTCATCGATACATGTGAATCGCAGTTCATTTTTCCAGTGATAGACTTGAAGGCCATGCTAAGGATCAATCCAAGCATTAAAGAGATTGTGGGACAAAAGTTCGGATGCGTCAGAGGACATGGGGTTTCTTTCCAAGTGTTAATCATGACATTCGTATCTGTCCTGGAAAGAAATTTGTGCAAGGAACATGGAAGTTTTTTTGAGCAAAGATATTGAGGGTAAGAATCATATTTACCCACTCGCGATATTACGAAAAGGTGGTTTATTCTTGCAATTTTGATGTGGATCGCTTCTGTTCCAGCTGCCAAATTTGGAGAGAACACACTTTTCTGTTTAATGGTCTAATTCCTCCGAGTCCAAAGAAAGAAAGTCCAACAGCATGCAGATATGTTCTAAACATTAATTAGGAAAAATAACCAACTTAATTTCGTTACCTAATAACTAAATAGTATTATGTTGTGACAAAAAATCAAGGAATAAACTATGCAATATCGGTAGAGTGCTATCCAGATGTAATATCTTTACAATAATTTTGTGGATATTGTTATGAAAATAATGAAAGAAAACAAATTTGCGGTTAGTTTATGATAACCACTAGTTCCTGAGTTTACTGAAATTTCTGCAGCCGAAATACTAATGGAGTTCTCGATCAATCATGAAATTGGGAAAAATCCAGGTTTGAAATTATTGTTGAGGTCTAGGTCTCAAGAAATCTCATCTCAGATATCGGTTGTGCGAGGGGGATCGCTGTTTTGGGCCGTTAATATACAGCATGTCCTCAGCCAGAACTCACCCCTGGGAACCAGTAGCATTTATGGACAATAGTTTTATTTCTACAAGATCATATGGAGGGCTTCAAGTGTTCACAAGATCACGGGTTGAGTCCTACTATGCCTGGTCTATTGTCCTGTGGAACATGGAGATCTTCTACAGGCTAGTATTGTTGCCTTTTGAATATGATAACCTACTCGAATATATTGAGTTAATTATTATTTGGTAAAGAGCTTCTAGTTACGTTGTGCTAATTTGTTTGCTTGTCTTGTTTCAGCTCATAATCAAATCACAAGTCCAAAGTGTGGAACACAGGGTATTGACAAATAAACTAGTTCCAGAATATCAGTTGCATGCTTCTTTGGTACAGGTCAGTGCCATCTTCCAATCTTTATGGACGATTACGGAGTTGTTGTCCAAAGATAATCCTCCAAAATATCGTGCAACCACAGTGAATGACTACTCCGCTTACTACCGTAAAAAAGGTCTAGATGGAACTTCTGCATTGTTGCATTACAAGATCTAATCATAGTAGTGTAACGATTGAACATACGATGAAAACTGAGAGTTTTAACTTCTGATGTATCTTATGCTGAAGCTTCATAGATGGTGAAACATGACCTGTATCAATATATGATAGAAAATTTATGTAGACCTTCTCTTTTATGTACTGGCTTTAATTTTTTCTCTGAGGAGTTCTTTCACTTTAGAACATACCGATAAGATAGTGAAAAGCAATATCAAACAGAGGGAGTAATTCACACATAACAGTGTGAGGAAACAGAACGGGAGAGTACTATTATAGAAAGGCGTGTGAAATAAAAGAAGGTTAATTCTTTTAAATTCATAGTAGTCTTTTGAGATTACAAAATACTAAATTTCTCACTATAGTGGTATTATGTTGCTCGACTCAGGTATTATGTTTTCCGCGTTAAAAGGACTTGGTTCCTTATTACTCTCTTGTTCTTGTTATTTGTCGTGGATATTTTTCCTACGAGTAATTTTTGTTTAAACACAATTATATGAGAATTATGAATGTTTTGTTTTTTTCTGCTTGTCTACCTTCTATTTTTGGGACATGTGTGTGGTGAAGAGTGACAGTGGGTTCAGACAGTGCCCAGTGAAAGGGACTTAAATAATTTAAAGCTTATCACGAAGATCTACTTGTTTACGGCCCCTTCTTTTTTGTGGATAGGAAGATAGTGCTTTGCATAGAGAGTAGCATTTATAGTATCGTGCGTGGCCTATTAGGTTCTAAGAGCCTTAGGAACTCTATTGTTTATAACATCGTAACAAAGAAGATGGTAGTCTCTAGCACCGATGAATTTCAGGCCACAGTTCAGAAAAGTTATGACAAAATGAGTGAGTTAAAAGCCTTTGATGATACAAAGGCTGGTGTCAAAGGACTCGTTGATGCTGGAATGAAAAACAGTTCATTTTCCCAGTGATAGACTTTGAAGGTATTGACGAGGACCCAATAAAGCGTAAAGAGATTATGGGAAAAGTTCGAGATGCATCGGAGACATGGGGTTTCTTCCAAGTGGTAAATCATGGCATTCCAACATCTGTTCTGGAAGGAATGCTGAAAGGAACACGTGAGTTTTTTGAGCAAGATATAGAGGTTAAGAAACAATATTACACTCGAGATATCATGAAGAAGGTGGTTCATAATAGCAATTTTGATTTGTATAGCCCTTCTGTTCCAGCTGCAAATTGGAGAGACTCCTTTTGCTTTTCAATGGCTCCTAATCCTCCCAGTCCAGAAGAATTTCCAAGACCATGCAGGTATGTTTACCTAGTAATTGAATATGTAGTTTTAACTAGAAGTTCGGTACTTAAGAGCCAATCAAGCATAGCATTTCTCTTTTTAAGTATCGAGATGTGCTGTTTCATTAATTTTATAAAATTGCTGCAGGGAAATACTAATGGACTACTCCAAGAATGTGATGGAATTGGGCTGTTCCTTGCTTGGATTATTGTCAGAAGGTCTCGGTCTTGATCCTTGTCATCTCGAAGATATGGATTGCGTGAAGGGGCTCGGTGTTGTGGGCCATTACTATCCACCATGCCCTCAACCAGAACTCACCATAGGCACCAATACACATTCTGATAATGCTTTTATCACAGTGCTTCTACAAGATCATATCGGAGGACTCCAAGTCCTTCACCAGAATCAGTGGGTTGATATTCCTCCTACACCTGCTGCTCTTGTGGTGAATATTGGAGATCATTTGCAGGCTAGTATTCTTTTTCTTTTCGAGTCTTGTATCGACTCAATAAGAATGAAAGTAACGCCTTATTTGGTACTGATACTAGTTGTGCTTATATTTTTTTCCACAGCTCATTTCAAATGACAAGTACATAAGTGTTGAACACAGAGTATTGTCAAATAAAGTTGGACCAAGAATATCAGTTGCAAACTTCTTCACTACCGGTCCATTTCCATCTCCGAAGCTCTATGGACCAATTGCTGAATTGTTATCAGAAGATAATCCTCCGAAATATCGTGCAACCACAGTGACGGACTATAGTGATTACTTCCGTAAGAAGGGTTTAGATGGAACTTCTGCATTGTTGCACTTCAAGATCTAATCCTAGTAATGAAACAATTAAATGTATGATGAATGTTACCGAGAATTTAACTTTTTATTATATCTTAAGCTGAAGTTTCATAGATGTTGAAACATGAATATCACCCTTCATACTGTCACGGCAGAAGAGGTGAAAGCAGAAGGAAGGGGACCCCTTCCTAATCCCACTTTTTCTCCTCCCCCACCCCCCACCTCCCCCCCGCTTCCCCCGCCTCCCCTCCCTTGCGCCCCTGATAATCTCATAATATAGTGTGGTGCATATGCAGAAGGTTATGACGGATAATGTATTTCATACTTACAAAATGTGTTTTCTCCCTTCATCTTGTCTAAAAATTACCCTTCTTATGAATTCAGACTCAGTCAAAGGGTCCCCCCTGCATCTCAGTCCTAGTCATTCGCTGTTGATACATTTGTAATAATCTCGTCTAACTGTGGAGAAATGTCTAGCGTACCCCTTGTAACTTGTAAACCACTGTACCATTTGGACATATTGCTTAATGATACGTTATTTTTACTTCAATGTATGTATGAAAATTCGACAAAGCGGGAGCATTACATCATATAGGTATATCCATTGAATAGACCATGTAAGGACGACTACATGCACATGGAAATTTCAAAGTTAACAGGGCCTGGAACATGTTGAGACACAAAGAGCAGACAGAACCAGACACAGGAGTTCAAACACAAAGAGGCAGACTCCTGATATCCGTATATTTTTTTTCGTGGTGGTGGTGGTGGTGGTGGGGGGGGGGGGCAGTGGATTCAGACAGTGACCAAAGAAAAGGGACTAAAAATAATTTAACCCATTTCTTTTGTTTTCTCCTGCTTTCACAAATATTCTGTTTGTTGGTATGAACTGTTAGATGGTGACAATTGTGGTCAAAAGGTCTAAATTAGTGCCCTTGTTCATAAAGCAACTAGATTCATCCCAAGTATATGAATTCAATATAGATCATTGACCAATAACTCTAACCATGTCCAAAAGTCTAAATTAATGGCTCATTGAGCACTAAAAGTGGAAACTTGAGGAAAAAAGGACAGCCCGGTGCACTAAGATCCCGCTATGCATGGTAAAAAAGGTATTATATGGGCATTTCGTCTTTCAACTTTTTACTTTGGACCTTCCGACTTTGAATAAAAATGTGATGATTGATGGCCATTAGGTACTAACTGATCTAAGAAACTCTTGTTCTAAACATCCTAGCAAAAGAAGATGGTTATACTCCGCACTAATGATTTTCAGGTCACAGTGAGAAAAAAAGAAAAATTATGACAAAATGAGTGGGGAATTAAAAGCGTTTGATGATACTAAGGCTGGTGTCAAAGGACTTGTGAGTCTGGAATCACTAAAGTACCTCAAATTTCATTCTACCACCAAAAAAAGGCGGAGTATCGAAGACAAATGAAAACACAGTTCATTTTCCCTTGTGATAGACCTTGAGGCATCGAGGAGGACCCAATCAAGCATAAGGAGATTGTGGGACAAGTTAGCGAGCATCAGAGACATGGGGTTTTTCCAAGTGGTTAATCAGGGATCCAACATCCGTCTTGGAAGAAAGATGCAAGGAACACGGCAATTTTTTTTGAGCAAGATGTCGAGGTTAAGAAACCGTATTAAAGTAGAGATACTACGAAAAGAGTGATTCATAAAGCAATTTTGATTTGTATAGCCTTCTGCTTCCAGCTGCAAATTGGAGAGACACAATTTCTGTTTAATGGCTCCTGATACTCAAAGTCCACAAACAATTGCCAACAGCATGCGGGTACGTAATGTTTGAAAGAACCTTTTCTTTTTATTCCACCTTCCCACCCCACTGGAGGATCAATAGTGCTTTCCACTTACCTTCTAGTGCGAATCGAGTGTCAAAACACTGGAGAAAGCCTTAATTGTCTGAAGATTGGCACGAGATGTGCGGGGTTTCGAAACAGAAATTAGGAAAACCAACCAGCTTAATTGTAAACAAAAATCAACAAATAAACATGACTAATGTTGCCTATGGTTACGCGCTAATCTTGCAACTGATATGATTAATGTGTGCTCTGGTGGAGAGAGAACAAAGTAATAATTCAACTAGAATTACTGGGCCTTTGAGCAATTGAGTATATTTATTTTTTTCAAAATATCGATATGTGACATTTCATCAATCTACTTGAAATTCTGCAGAGAAATACTAATGCAATACTTAAGGATGGATGGAAATGAGGCTTCTCCTACTTGAATATTATCAGAAGGTCTTGGCCGATCGTGCCATCTCAAGATATGGATGCGCGGAGGGCTAGGTATTTTGGACATCATTACGATCCAGGCATGCCCTCAGCCAGAACTCGCGATAGGGACACAAAAACCACTCTGACAAGATTTTATCACCGTGCTTTCTACAAGTCATAATCGGAAGGACTTCAAGTGCTTCACCAGATCAATGGGTAATGTTCCCCCCCCTACACCTGGTGCTCTTGTCGGGGAACATCGGAGATCTTCTTGCGGCTAGATACTTTGTTTTTCTAAACCATATACGACTACATCGAATAAGAGGCACTGATATCATTTGTTTAACTTTTTTTGTTGCCTATTTTTTTTCAGCTTATATCAAATGACAAGTTACATTAGTGTTGAGCACAGGAGTATTGGCAAATAAAGTTGACCAAGAATATCGTGGCATGCTTTATACACAGGTTCAATGCCATATTCCAAGCTTTATGGGACGATTATGAATTGTTATCGGAAAGATAATCCTCCCCAAAATATGCCGCCAACCACAGTGAAAGACTACCGTGACAAACTTCCGTAAAAAGGTCTAGATGGAACTTCTACATTGTCGCCCATTACAGGACTAATCCTAATAGTAACAATTCAATTTATGATACGAACTGAGACTTTTACTTTGGATGCTTACGGGATGGTTACATCTATTGTATTGTTATTTTTCGTTATTGTTACTTGAAAATAATACAATGTGATTTGTATGGTTACGTAAGGTTTTGTTGTATCGATTGTGTAATCCATCGTATTGATGACCTAAGATTCCCATGTTTATGTAACATAACAACCAATTTGTGGTTCATGTCACATATCTGGTACCTTTTTTTCTTTTCTTCATTTTTCCTTTGTACTTATTAACTAGGACTTGAACATGGTGTTTAGCACGAATATCTTATGACAATTATTAACCAAATAGCTATATTTATCACTTTTTTGGTTTCAATTGTAAAATAGAAATTATATTCATATAATATATATCATATCAATATTATTGATAAGTAGGAAGATGTTAAGTTCCAAAGTGAATACGAAAATGCAATTCACCAAGTTTAAATTAAAAAAATCTTTTATTAATTTTAAAATCTATCTATATATATTATACTGATATAAAGGAGAAGCTGCTCTAAAGCCAAGAAGAAAAATTATTATTTTTTCTCAAATGTTTTATTTTATTTTTAAAGTATATAGATATATTATATTTAAATCAATGTGTAACATAATCAAGTCTATGAATAGAAAAAAAGAACGGTTGTATTAATTCGAAGTTTCTACTCTATATGATAATAGGAAACGAACATCCGTTTACTTTCAAAACTTTTTGGAACTCCTAAATACTAATGAACAAATAGGCCTTCTGTTATCTCCTAGCTCAATACTGCTGACCCCCATTAATTAGGCATTTGAATTAAATTGGTAATTAACAATAAAAATTAGAAATATAGAAAGAGGAGATGTTAATCCCAGATTTCTGGAAAATGATAAAACAACAAAGACCATCAAGCTTGAGGATGTTTCTGACTATAGGAAAACTATCTCTTTGTTTTTTCTTTTTAACTTCTTTTAGTAAAAACCTTAAATTTGATGTAGAAGCGAATATATTTCTATGTTATATATTTTTAGATTGTTTGAACGATCGTAGATTTGTAGACAATTTTCTTACATTCACCTTTTATAGAATATCAAATTTGATTATACGAACGATTTGATATGTAATCATGAATGGATAGCTAATGCACATGCAAGGACGAGCACCTTATACTTGATCATCATAACTAGAAGGTATATATTTCATGGTAACTTTTTTACTTATAAAGCTTTCTAAATAGTTTAAAATATTTCATGAATAGCTGAAGATGTCGATTTACGCCGCCAGAGTGGACCAGTTTGTTATAAGCATGGTAGTCCTCTTTCTATTATTTTTGTAACATATTATGATGTTGAGGTTATTCAGAAAAAAGTATGAAAGTTTGTATTTGTTATGTTGTTTATTATATTAGGATAGTGTACAATATGGCATACTTTAACAACATTGAATATTACTTATTTTCTTTTGAAGTTACTAATCTTAATATTGCTCATTCACACAGAGTTGGGCCGAGGATTTGCAAAAAAGTGTTGTCCTCAACACTTTTACTACAATGATTCCGATTCCAGTACAATATAAATATTAGGGTTACTTTCCTTAAGTTCTTGTAAAAAACCCAAATTAATTTGAATGGTAACTATTTTTCAGTAATAGTCTCGGTAATATTTTTGTATTGGTCACATTTTATGTTGTTTTATGTAATTGTTCATTTTTTTAATTTTAATCATTGTTGGAGGAGAGTTTATGTTCCAAGAAACTTCAGCCTTGGGCCTTGGGGGTTATCATTTTTGAGAGTGATAATTCTAATTAGTAAAAATTATTGTTCTCGACTTATAAGTGTTCATGATACCCCCTCCGAAAAAAAATTGTTGATATTTAGTTCTAGGCAGAAAAGTAAACTCGTTTACTGATTAGGCGAAGGTAAACACCTAAAAAGAGTTTATTTTAATGCAACAAAAACACAGACAGAAGTACTTCAGACAAGGTTTTGCCTCAATTTTAATCACAAGAAGTTGGTCCATATAAAAATTATAACAGCTAACAGAGGTAAATAAAAACATGACAAGCACAGTTTTCCTAGACTCGTATTATGAAAGTGGAAACTTAAGTGAAAAGTTGGAATTATCCATTTGACCCCCTTGTACTAAATTGAAATTTGATTAATATTTAAAATTTAATAGTTAATTTCACATTTAATAAACTTTTGTACTTCCTTAGATTAATTTCTAAGTAAATATCTAATTTAAAATGATATTTATCATCTATTATCTATATGTATATTAATTTAGTCTCCATTTCATATCATATAATCAGATAATAATAATAATAAATAATAATAATAAGATACTAAGTGAAAGGAATATTAGGCAAAAATTAGATTACATTTTGTGCCTTATACATAGTATAAATATTAATCGTATGAATAAATTGTTAACTGAATATTTTAAATAGTAAATTTTAATTTAATATAAGGAGGATGACACATAAGCAATATCAAAATTATCAAATTCTTTGTTCCCAATTTATTTAGGTTGATGGTTAATTAAATTAAATTGTTAGGAACAATATTAATCATATTGTTCAAGAATTAAGGATGAGACAAATGCTTGTTACAAAATAATTAGGAAACTGATATGTATCTTTTATTTTTTTCCCTTCTCTCCACTCACCTTAAAATTTGCCTATTTAAAGTCCCTAGAAATGAAAAATTACCTACAAATCTCAATCTGATCTTCTTACTAAAGTAGGTTAATGTGTCAATTATCTCTTATAAATTAAGATCCATTTTACATTTTGGAATCATCTCTTTATTCTTTTTTAAATTTCCTTTTTTATCGTAGTTCATGGACTGTGAAGAAAGAAAGTTGTCATCAATCTTTATAGAATTGTAAGGGGAATAATAACATTATTGTTGTATTCGGATCGAAGACATTATTTGATTAATTGATGATCAATTAAAAGAATATTAAAGAAAAAATATTTTTTTTATCAAGTTATATGACTATCAAAAAAAATAAGTGAATGTTTATACTATTTTTATGTAAAATAATTGGAGCTATTACCATTGAGAGTTATTTCATATTAGCTTTAAATGTCTTTTATAATGTTTATCTTCTTATTCATTTAAGTAAAAATAGTTCTCTATTTATATCAAAGAAGTTTATGTTTAAATAATTAAATAGATGTTACTTATTTAGACTTGATATAATTTTGGCATAGGAACATGTACAATACTATATTTCTTATGTTCCAAATGCAAATTTAAAAATTGTCTCAATGATATATTAGTATTTTATTATATGTCAAATTATTTGTGTTCTAAAGAGATAATTGAATATATTTAATAGATATGTTGACTCACTATGCATTCTAGAATTATTACATTATATCATAAATTAGTATCGGTTTCATGGTATTTCTTATCCCCCTCTTTTCTTACTTTTAAATACTCATGTAATTCAATATATGTATCGATTTGAAAACTTTACTAACATAGCTTATGAATACATGTATATTTACTTTTTTATGTAGATTTTATTTTAAGTTAGGACATATAGCAAATCCAAAAATATATGTATCATTTACAAATCATGATTATAGTACAAAATTTATATGACGTAGTTTAAAATAACGTGCAACGCACGTTTGAAGACAGTATTATATAAGCATGAAGCTAAAACTTAAAAAGTTGAATTACCATTTTACCCCTATATTAAATGGGAAAGGCTTATTAAATATTAATTAAATCATCTCAATTATTGTAATTAATTAAACATTTTTATCTTTAAATAAAGAAAATACTTCTTTAATAATTTGTGTAAACAAAATGTAAAATATAGTTTAAATAAATGCTTGAGACCATACAATAAATATTTTACAGTTTCAAAATTGGTTCTTCAATTCTTTTATGTGTATTAGTACATATGTGAAGATATATCCATACGTTTTTAACTTTAAAGAATTAACTACGGGGAATTTGGATTTTAATAGTTTTGGAAATCTAACCATTTTAAGAATAAAATATGAAGTGTCCTTTAACTTCCTTAATAAAGAGATTTAATGATATTTAATGATCTTTTTTAACTTTGGACTTTTGAGGTTTTATATATCTTGGCTATAAATCCTTGTGATACTTCACTAATTTTTCGATTTGTAAATTAGGTAATGATATAATTGTCTTAGTTTGATGATAGGGCTTACTTCTCTTCATTTATTTGTATCTTATATTTGTTGATCATTTATTGTAGATTAACAAGAATCTGCTAAGGATTTCTCCTCTATGTTGTTTAATGAAATTTTTATTTTGTGTTATTATATTAGAAATGGAAGTATTAACATTGTTGATGTTCATAATAATATACTTGTTACTTTCACCTTTATCCATGAAATAGGTAATGACATATTCATGACAATCCTTTGAGTCCCTCAATTATATCCTATCGAAGGATTTTGGAATAATGGAAGGAATAAAGAAAGTGTATCTCTTTTCTTCACAATTGTTACTACTTTTTTTCTTTCACATTGTTAATTTAGCTTCATTTTAAATATTTTTGTTGATTAGTTAGAGGTTTATTTTATTTACCATAAAAAATTTCTATTTTTTTCCTATTTGATACATAAATAACTACAAATAAAATACTATTGGTACACAATAAGACTTTGAGTTGATGATTTAAGTCTTTGCATGGTTGATATGTTCTTGCTTTGAGAACCACATAAGTTGTATAGGTTTTAAGACTTGTTCTTGATTTACTTATTATTTTCAAACTTATAGTAAAATAGAATTATAGTCTATTAAAAAGTGGAAGCAACAAGTTAAGAGTTAAGGTTAGATTACTAGATAGAATTATTCCTAAAATTGTATAGACTATAACACTCTTTGAACATTATAAAATTTGAAGAAATGAAGGGTTACTTAATATTAAATACACTTAATTAATATATTAATCATATTCAGTACTAAAAGTCTGTATAGCTATTGGTGAAATATGTAAAGATGTTTGAGAATTTGATTCCTATCCTTCATTTTCTTTATTTAAATATTTTAATTTCTTAATATGAAGTTTAAGTTCAAAATTGTCCAATGTAATTAAGTATTTTTCTCTTGTTAAGTTTTAAAACTGTCTTTACAAGAAAAACGTACATATATCTTACATTACAAAAGAAAGACTTTTTTTATTTTCTTGAAAAGAAAATTGAAAGTTTTCTTATAACTGTGAGTTTTATTATAAGTGGTTGCCTTTTTATTTTGCCTAATATTTTCTTATAATGTGAAAGTTTTCATATATTTTTTCTTAATAATTATTTTAATTGTAATTATTTTTTTGTGGATCTATTTATTCTATCAGCAAATTACTAAATCAAAATGTACGCACATTTAACATATAATTATTTTTCTTTCACAATATTTAGTGGTGTCTCATCTTAACATCCCCGCAAAGAGGTCATACAAACACATGTACAACAAATTAATAAATTAGCTTGGGGAACACGTGACCGCACTGTGCTGAGAACTAGTATATTATAAGAGGGAAACCATAAAAGTTAAAAAAGTTTTGATTACGATTTTACCCTTATTATAAATTAAAAATATTTTAAAACTATTTAAACTATTTAATTTAAAATATTAAGTTACATTATTTTATAGAACTTGTAATGAATTTTGCAATCTTTAGAATAATTTTTATTTAAAATATCTAATTTAATTTATTTTCTTGAAATATTTACCCTTTAAAATAGATAATGTATATGGTTTATCTTCTAAATTAATTTATGTTGTAATTAATATTTGTCTTTAATTTTCTGTAAAACTTGACCTTTCAACGTTGTAAAGTGAATCTTCATATTCCAAAGCTATATTTTTTTTTAAATACAATCTTTTAACATTATTTTATAGAAAGATTTATATTGATACAATGTTTGTGTGTGGAAGACTAGGAAGCTTTAATCAAGTGAAAAAATTTCAAGCAAGAGGATTTGTGTCAAAGGATTACAAGGCATAATGTTGATTATAGAATGGAATGTAAGTACTAAAATATCGAAAGCTTGATGTATTCTGTTTTTGACTATTTGTCGCGATCAGAACATGGTAAGACCCTCCATTTATGTAGTTGAATATCACTTCCATTAACTGTCTTCCAAAATACTTTAATTTTTATGGTCAAAAGTTGAATGTTTATTATATAAAACGTTATTTCAACTTGCATACAGAAAAAACAGGAAAAAATTGTCTTAGAATTTTTTTATTTTTTGTTGGTTGCGTGATGCTAAACTTGCTCCTATATATGATTTTTTTTCTTTGTAATTGTAATTTTGTTTTAGAATAATTTGATGAACGGTTTTATTTTTTGCTTTAGAAAATGAGACAAATACAATCATAAAAATTAGTGTATAAGACATGCAAAACAATACTGATTACAAGAGATTCTAATTTCAAACTTCTTAATAATTCATATTTTTTGCATTTTAAATTTTAAATATTTGTAAAGAATCATTCTACATGGTGCTTGTGGAGGATAAAATATATAGTTTGCGACAATTTCATAAATTAATCATGAGATCCAATATCAAAGTCAAAAAATGATCCCCCAAATGCTTAAGAAGTTAGAAGATCTTCATCCTCTTGACCAAAAATATTGCTCTCCATAAATTAAAATCTGATTATTTAATTAAATATTAATATTTTATTTGTATAATTACATAATTTAAATATCAATCATTGACACTGAAATCTTTGTTATTTCCTTCTAAGAAGTTTTTTATTGATAAATTTGGAATTACTAATTGCCGTCTACTTAATGAGAAGGAGAATTCATCTTTTACTAATTAATGTCAAAACATTTTACTTTCTGAAATGTATAAATATTAATTAATTTCAACATTTTTATGAGAAAAAAAAGGGACATTTTAAGAAAGTTAATCATAAAGATTAGTGGCCTTCATTTTTATTTTGCTACTTTATTTTATCTTTTTTTAAAACCAAAAATTATATTATTTTATCCATCGTTATGAAGGTAAACGTGCAAGGCCACTGCCCATTATACTAGTATTATTAAAAGCCATTGAGCTCAAACTAAAGTTGAATACCATTTTATCCCTACAAAATGAAAAAGGCTTATAAAATATTTAATTAAATTCATCCTAATATAAATTATTAAACATTTTTATCTTTAAATAAAGAAAATACTTCTTTAATAATTTGTGTAAAAAAACATGTAAATATATGTTTTAAATAAATGCTAAAGATCATATTGACCTACCAACAATAAATATGTTTAACAGTTTCAAAATTGGTTCTTCATATTCTTTATATGTGAGATTACCATTTACCCTACATTAAATGAAAAAGGCGTTTTATAAAATTTATTAAATTCATCTAATATAATAATTAAACATTTTGATCTTTAAATAAAGATACTTCTTTAATAATTGTGTTAAAAATGTAAATATATGTTTAAATAAAGGCTAAGTATATATTGACTACCATACAAAAATTAAACCAATGATTTAATTAACTATTAATATTTTATTTTATAATTACTAATTTAAATATCAATCATGCCAATTTAAATCTAGTTATTTCCTTCTAATAAGTTTTTATCATAAATTTGAATACTTAATTGCCTTCTAGTTTAATGAGAAGGAGAATTTCATCTTTTACTAAATAATGTCAAACATTTATCTTCTTGAAATGTATAATATTAATTTAATTTAACATTTTTATGTGAGACCAAAAAAGACATTTTAAGAAAGTTAATCATAAGATAGTATGCCTCCATTTTTGTTTTTGCTACTTATTTACTTTTAAACAAAAATTATTTATCATTTTATTCACTTATGAAGTAAACGTTGCAACGCACGTGGCCCATATACTAGATTTATTATAACATGAAGCTCAAAGTGTTAACGGTGAATTTCACTTACTGTGCCCCTATATGAATTAAAAAGTAATAAAATACTTTACCCAAATTTAAATAATATTCTAAGTAAATAGTAATATTGAATTCATAATAGAAGAACAAAATGAGAAGTTCATTAGGTCTATTTAATTACTATGTGTGAACTTGAAACAACCAAATAGGATGAACACTAATAAAGTTTCAATTAATTATAGAAAGTTGAAAAACAACAAACACAAAAACGGTATTTCGCTAATTATGATAAGTGAAAGGGATCAAATTGAAGTATGAGATATCAATGTCACGACCCAAAAACCAAGCCGCGGACTGGCACCACATTGACCCCTCCTATGTGAGCGAAACCAACCAATCTAACCCTTATCATTTCAATGTATATCAACATTAAAAAAATGCGGAAGACCTTAAACTCATAAATAAAAGACAAATTTCAATAACTTCAAAATCAACATCTATTAATTCCCCAAATCTGGAAAGTCATCACCACAAGAAACATCGATGATCAAAATACACTAAACTAAGAGTATTCTAAAAAGCTAAAAATAACAAAGCAGTCATGCCGAAAATTCAAGGCATCAAGACATGAGTAAGAGATCCATCCAAGCTAGAATCATTAGCTCACCCTGAAGATCCGGTGTGCTTAGGGACGAAGAATGGCTTGAACTACTGTTGAGTCGAAGAGGACGGTCAAGTTGCTTGCACTCCACAAACTAAACAAAAGGAGAAACATTAAAAGTAGGGGGTCAGGACAACCACACGTACTGAGGAGGTTATCATCGGCCAACTCAAAAATAGAAACCGTAATTCAAGTAAAATCATAAAAATCAACTAATCTCTTAGCATGTGATGGCAACAATGTATAAGCATAAATTATAATAGCATGATCATATCTATGAGGATTCAAGCCTCAAAACCATTTAACTCTTTTGGGAGGAAACACATGTCTTTAGATTGAGTGTATTAGCATCTTTCAAGATTCATTATCTTTATCCTCTTGTGCGGGTAAGTGACATCCGATCCCCTACTACTATGGTGTCGGTACCGTGACACTCGATCCCCTACATCTATTCGTGTCGGATCGTGACCACCAGTCCCACTAATTCTAATGTAGTCGGGTACGTGACACTCCGATCCCTTACATCTAAGGGTCGGTTGTAGACACCCGTCCACCTAATTCTATGTGTCGGTACGTGGACACTCCGATCCATACATTCCTACGTTCGGTCGGTGGACACCCGTCACACTAATTCTATGTGTCGGTACGTGACACTCAGATCCCTACATATAGTGTCGGTTCGTGCAACCCGTCCCACTAATTCATTGTGTCGGTTACGGACAATAAGATCCCATAATATAAGTGTCGGTCGTGACACCCGTTCCACTTAATATATGTGCTGGTACGTGACCACTCCGATCCAATAATATCATTCTATTAATTCATCAAGCCTTCTTTTTATTACCAAGGCATTATAATCTCATACTTAGTTCAGCAAGTCTTATTTTATACCCAAGGCATCATCATCTCAATTACTTAGTTCATCAAGGCCTGCTTTTCATACAAAGGGAATCATCATTTAACAAGAGATTAGGTGTCTATCAGATTTGGGATTAAATGCTTAATCATGCTTGTTTCATACATTCATATATATATATATAATCACATCATGCATACACACAATTAAGCATAAGAAAGACGCTAATAATACGAACAACACAGATAATTCACTATAAGAGTTTACACGAATATCGTAAGAGCAACCATAAACATACCTCACAGAAGTTAGTGATCAACAAGCTATATTCTCAAAATCCTTGATATCTTTCGTTTATATCTTGATCGATTTCTCTCTACTCTTGCTTTCGTCTCTGTGTTTCTTTCTATTTTTCTTATTCAAAACCCTTTTCTTCTGACCCTAATTAGTATATAATAAGAATGAAAGATGGCCAATATAACCAACTAATTACCTGTAAGGTTACCTCTTTAACCCCCAAGTCATTAGACTTATAACATTAACCCTCTCATTTTATATTAAAGCAGGAATAGTCAAAAACGTCCTTAAAACGTGTAAAGAAATCCGATCGAAAACTGGGATTTGCGTTTAGCAGTGACGGGCCGTGCGCCTGCGACGGTCCGGTCCTGCTGTCCGTGTATGACACAGAAACTTCATTGTGAGTGGGATTGGCCTTGACGGGCATCGGCCTTGCGACCGGTCCGTCCTGCCACTAGTCACGAGTTAAGGAGTCGATTTGCAGTACCCCATTTACGATTTTCTAAGTGTTTGAAAAGACAATCCACGCCGGTCGTCGTCTGCCCGTGACGGTCGTCGTGGCCACTTCACCTCTGCCAGGTTT
>JAKWJA010000677.1:0-17270 GCA_027704765.1 Solanum habrochaites
GAAGCTGTTCTCCTTATAATAATAATTATAAAAAATTAGACATATTATGGATGACAAATTTTTTTACCAATTAAGAAAAACATGGAAAATGAATAAACAGACTTGTTTTTATTTTTAGAAAAATAGCAATAGGATAACGGCTATAGTTCCCAGTACATGTATAAATTAATGAAAAAAATGATCTTTTTAAATTATAGTTGTTTTGCCTATGCCAAACATAGATTGAGCATCAAGTCATACAAATATTAAAAATATCTTCCTAAATCATAACCTATTTATCGGTATAATTAATAAATAGTTAATGTGACAAAAATAATTCAACTATGAAGTCAAGGAATGTGTGTTTGTGAGGACTTTTGCGCTTAAACCGTCTCTGACGTATAGGCCTGAAAACTTAGGTAGGGTTATATCCATGTTATATATAATGAACCAAAAAATCATCTTTTGACTATTCAAAAAGTTACATATTCATCCCTCCGTTAGGTTCAAGAAAATTAACCGCGATAGTCAACCCCCCAAACTTTACTGAAATATATTTATGTTATTGTCATTTTCAGTTATGTAATCTTTTACGAAAAAACTTGAGTTATTCCAACATTCGCCAGTTTACTAAAACCCAATTAAAAGTTAATTAATTTTTTCTTCATTCTACTTTTCTTGTTCATGGGAACGAGATAGCTTTGTTTTTTTAATTTTGTGAAGACTTGGAAAACAACTGATAAATAGAATGAATTTTGTGAAGTTGGTGTTGAATTTTATCTTACCACCAGCAAGTATAGTGATGTTAGCATGTGAACGACCAAATTCTTTTTCATGAAAAGATGAGGATTGTTTTAAGGTGAATTTTCCTTGGACAAGATATAAGCATGAAGTTGTTAGTATCACTAGAACCTCTTTTAGAATTGTAGAGATAATTAAAAACTTTAAGCAAAGGTTACACTACCTTTTAAGAATTTTAATTTTGTATACTCATCAATTGAAAACTTGTTCTTTGAATTTTAATCTCCTTTTAACAAATGTTTTGATAATTTGATTTGACAAATATATTGTAATAAAAAATCCTCCAGCCTCAAGGAATTGAAGAAGCACATTATTTTCAAAACAACAGGATCGTTTCAAACAAATATCACTACTCAAATTTCAAGTCCCAGGATTCTCCATGTTTTGAGAGAAGGGACGAGAATTTGTATGATATATAATTCATCAAGTGCTAAAGATGTATTGTTTATAAAAAATGGCATCAAAAGGCATTGATTGCCATACTCTTAATAGTTTTACTAAGGATTGCGGGGAGTTTAAATAGTCAATTTGAGCATGTTATATCAAGAATATTATATGATTGTTTAAGTTAAATTTAAAATATCAACTAATGGAAGGTAAATTTGTTTTTTGATGAATGGTTAAAATGATCTTCAATTTCAAGAGGACATTTTTTTTATTTCACCTTTAAATTGGGCTTCCAAACACGTGTGTGAGCATGTGATGATAATTAATTACATAGGAAATATCCTACATATATCAAAGATAGGTTTTGCCACTACTATAAAAATGTAGATAAAAAAACTCTAAATGAAAATGATTTGATTCTGATAGGAGAAATAAGCAATTATTTTTCTAAAGCAGTAACACTTGCTAGGTCAAACTGTGGAAGAAAAAGTGATTAGAAAGGCGGCTATAATGAAAAACACAAAATAAATTTTTAAAGCATCAAACTCACCATGATATAATAATTGTCTTTCATTGCAATAGCAAAATGAGACGGGATTTAACGTATCTCTCTTCTCAGCCTGAATTAAATGAAGGAATAACCTGTTTAGAAAAAAAAAACCTAATAGAATTAAAGAGAACTTCTAAAATTTTTAGAAAAAAATCAAGAAAAATCTATGCTTTATCAAAACATGAATTAATTTTAGAGAAAAAATCATCACGAAAACAACACAACAAAAAAGAAGAAACAACAAAAAAATAGAAGTGAGAAGTTTTAAACTCACTTTCTTTTAGTTGTCTCAGAATTGGGGTTTGTTGGAAAATATCTACATACATACTTACATACATCCATATAGATATAGAGGAGAGAAACAAAACAAAAAAAAAAAACCCTTGAATATTGGTATTTGTTGTACTCTTCTGTAATTTGGAATTTCGGCTTCTAGAAGGACAGAATTATTGAGAAATAGAGTTCACATTTTTGTTCGAGCTTTATCTTTTTTCTTATATATTCAATCCCAGAGATATATATATATATATATCTATATATATATATTATAAATCTAAGTGAATCATTCACTATTAATTGTCAAAGTCAGTAAAAAATTACGAATGTTACCTGAATTGCAAATGGAAAACAACACAAAGAGAAAGAAAACTTTAAGCAAATGTTCCCATCTTTATTTTTTCTCAATCTTCTATACACAATTTGTGAAAATGAGAAGCATCAAGTATCTTATAAAAATAATAATAGTAATAATAAAAGTACTTTATAAAGTTAATATAGGATATAGATTTTCTCATAATTTTCCGTCAAAGGTCAATTAAACAATCAACTCAAAATAGACTTTTTAACACGCAATTAATTCATTTTGCCGTTATAGGAAGAATAATAATTATTTTTTCATTTTACATATAATAAAACAATTGGGATCTATATTATAATATTAAAATGGAGATGATATGAAAATAAAATACAGTTGAAGATACTGACTCAAGGAGTTAGAAAAAGGTATATGGTTCAGTAAAACATTAATATTAGTAAAAAAACTACTTATATAAAGGCAACTCATTAAGGTAAGAAAAAAGTAAAAATTCTAAATTTTAAAGAATTAAAGTTCTTCTTAGAATATTGAACTTTAATCTTTGACTTCTAACAAATATTAATAGTTTAATTATTTATTATCAAGGTGAAATTTTTATCCATGGGGAATCTCATGTGACAAGGTTTATTTTTAAATAAAAAAGAGATTAGTGTATTACACACACCTCTGAGGTGTGTTTCTCTAACTAATATGTGATTTTAGGTAAGAAACTTAAAAAAAGAGATTATCTTTTTACATGGAGAAAACATATCTCAAAAACTATTTTTTTCGACTTTTTAATGTTCGATATTTATGAATGCCACCAACATGGATTATAGTGCAATGGTAAGAATGCTCTATCCTTGAATACAATTTTTTACTTTAAGCGCTGCGTATGCAGAACATCTCGACGGGAGTGTCATCCCCCTGAATGGGTCCTGCAGTTCTCCAATGTAGGCTCCAAACACTGAGTGGTAAACCTAAATTTTTTGATTAAGAAGGATATGAAAGAAGGTTCCTTAGAGAGAAAAAGAAAAAGAAGAGAAAAATCCTCTACTGTATGGAGGTGATTGAATGAAAACAAGTGGTATTTCAATATGATTAGTCTCCTCACCCTCTAACCACACCTCATCCTTTCCTCATCTTGTCGCCCCCATCCTCACCCCTAGAGGACCCCCAACCCCACATCCATTAGTATCTTCTAAATTATGTTACTTAATACATTAGGATAATATTTTTCACATGCTTATCGAATAAAAGAAAAAAATAAGTACGTGAATCCGCACTTATTTTTGTTGGTTTAGAAACACACCTAAAGATATTAGAATATAGTTCCCAAAACTCAAAAAAAATTTTCCCTTATTCCATAATAATCATCAAAATATACATAAGGGTTAGGGCAAATTGAACAGTATATATTTGTGTTAACCCCTTACAATAAACACAATGCTTAAACATACATGCTAGGGTTTGAAATTCATGCAAATAATCTGAGTAGTATAACATTTAATCTGATTTGGATAATATAACTAATAAATTCGGTAAGTTTGTTTGAGAAGTTCTAGGAAAATCCGGTCTAATCATGATTATTGGAAATCAAGAATCTGAATGGCACCAAACTAGGGACCCAATGGGTGAAAGGAACCCACTAGTAAAATCTCACATACCTAGTGATAAAAACCACAGAGAAATATTTAGATTTTGAGGCTTGAAGTGATAGAACCTTGCTGTCATTCTTGAAACTAGGCGTCTTGTCCTTTTCTCTTTCTTTCTTTTAATTTTTCTAAGTTTTTATGCATGATTGGACTAGGTAAGTTCTAGTTATTTCTAGTTATGTTGGTAGGCATAAAACAGACTAAAAATCTTATGTTCGGGTATAAAAAGGGAACATCTTCTTCGGGTTTAAAACAAAGAGGAAAACACCAAAGACCCCTGAAGTTAATGTTGTCAGAACCTCTAATAAACGACGGACCTGGACTGACTTTTAAAAAACGGGCTAACAATGACTCGGAGGCTGATTTTAAACTCAGATGGATATGGAAAAGCTAATTCATTATCTATCATTTAAGATGTGTTACATGGAACACTAAGTCGTTGTGCTAAGATTTATGATCAATTAAAGTTGACCCGACTGCATTTTCCCCTTTATTATGTGCTAACTTTCTCCTACAGTCATACCTACGATCCGTAGGTCCATCTACGGACCGTAATAGTCAATCGTGGTTCTTGTCATAGAGTGGATAAATGGGTTCTTGATCAATAAACATAGAATACGAACCGTAGTCTTACCTACGGAACCTAGGTTCATCCGTCGTTTGACACTTAGTTAAATTTTCTGGGCTGAGTTTTTCTTGGGGGGGATTCAAACTCAAACGATGTATGCACAGTACGGGCCGTAGATCAGACTACGGTCCGTTGATGGTAACTGTCGGTTTCACCTGCATATTTCTAAAAAGCTGACTTCTGGTGTGTTTTAAATACGGCTTGTTACACATTTCATGATGTAAGTTCTAGAACTCAGCATCCAAATTGCGAGTAGATCGATTCTTGGTTCTCATTTCATCAGCTTCTTCAGTGATGATTCATCATATTTCGAGGACAATAGACGTGCTTGTAAGCTTAGTGTTTTTATTTAGTTTTCAGTTTTGTAGAAATAGATGAGGTAACAGTCCCCCACGCAATTCAACGTCAGAGTAGATGCTTTTCAAACTATTAGATAGGAATCAACTTGAATTGTGAAGTTAAAATTCAGTTGTTATTCAACTCTTTGTATGTTTAATACCGTCATGATAGTAGAGTATTTCCCACTTTAAAATCCATGTTTTAGGTTCCATAGGGGTACCATGTCTTAGTCAAGTACTCGCAACATGCGTATATTATGCTAGACATAGAATTAGGGTTCACTCATGATCCTCGCGTCCTACGTTACGTCAAGGGGTAGCCTCGCTTGTGAGTGAATATAGCTACAAAGAAAATACTTTATCTGTGCACTTTCACTTAGGATGAGATAGTTTTAAAACTTTGATTTAATAAAAAAAATCAATAGATGGAAAAACATAAGTGAAAAAAATATAGTATAATGCATGGAACATTAGAGCAATAGATAAGGCATAAATAAAACTCTTTTTCGAAATATAAAACATTTGAAATGGTTGCAGAGAAAATCCAAATTGGACATTGGATCCTTTAATGATTTTTATTTAAGTTGCAATAAACTAGGAGCTTTAGGCCAAAATGATGCAAGGGATAGTTCCTGGAAAGTAAGCATCAAATGAAATTATTGAGGTGGTGATGTTTGTGCTTAGCATGACCATTTATTTTGGGGAATTATAAGGGTAATACAATTGGTGATTAATTCTCTTATGATGGAATAAGGATATAAATTGTGTTTTATCATAATCTTTACCCCCTTTAGATTGGAAATATGAGAATGTTGAATCGAAGATATTAAATATCATATTATATAATTTAATAAATCTTCCAAAAAATCTCCATGTCAAATAAAGAGACTAACGTTATTAGTAATTTTGGATATACTAAGGACAACAAGTAATTTTTAAGAATCATGTTATGACTCAAGATTGCCTCTAGTCGTGACATGGTGCTTGGATCCACACATGAACCCGAGGAAACATCGTGAGACGAGCATTTATATATATATATATTATATATTATAGAGATATATAAAGATATCTATATATTATATTATATATATATAATATCTATATATATAGTTAAGATAATTGAATGCCAAACTAAAGGAGTATAGAAATATCTGTATACGAATAACTGAGTACATATAGTTGAATTTGAACTGTCTTGTCTTAAAAGCTCTACTAAGATGAGATACTAGGACAAACCCCTAGCTAACTCCAACTATTTGAAATTGAAAGTAAAGGACTGAAAGGAGATATAATTGTTGTCCTCCAAAAGATGAGGACTCAACAACTCGGATGTTGCTCACCGGAGATAGTACTAATAATTAACTGCAAGCTGGATATTGAGTGTTGGAACCTATATTATTAAACAATATTGGCAGAAAGTATATATTAGTACTATGAATATAACAAGTAGGTAAGATAACACATGATAAGTGTAATAACTAAACATGATGGATCTATAAGATATGTTGACGCAATAACCAAGTAAAATAACATAAAATTTAGATGTACAAAATTGAAATACTTAAATACACGATCATGCAATAACCAAAAGACTATTTGTAGGAGATACTGAAATCGACATATACCCATGTGAGGTACTACATGGATTTTGATGTATAATCTAAATATACCTTATTCTTCCTTATGAGAAGGCTGAGGAGAACTGGGTAGAACTGATGTTTCAGCTTCCTTTTTGAGTGTGTTCTTTTTGAACTTTTCAGAGGTCCAATGCTCATTCAATGTTTTCCATTAGCTTCAATAATGCTCATAATGGCCTCTGATCGGTTTTCGGCATTACCAAAGCAAATCACTCAAACCTACGAGAAAATTTTTGAAAAAAAGTTCTCGTATCTTATTCTCATGGCATCGAGAGACATGTACACTTCATCTGCATTATAATTTATTTTAGATGAATTAATGTCCAACATAAATAGTGTTTTTTAATTAAACAATATTTACCTCACTAATATAGATGTCAGAATCTAGATTTGATTTACTTGTTTCAGACCAAGGAATTATTAATACTTCAAGTAGATAACGTTTACTTGTACCTTAAAGTCAGCAAACATTATATCTTAACGTTCATGGACACAATCTTCCAGTACCGCCATGGCTCGTAATAACCCGAAACAATTGATTGGACCATAGGCTCACAAGCTGATAGAATGGATATAAACCCGGCATTATATTAAAATTGTGAAGGTTACCGAAGCTACTGCAAAATTCAAAATAACGAATACAAGGATATAAAAAATCAAAATATAATATTGCGGCGTTAAAGTAGTTTATAGTTAGTGATTTCTCATTTTGCACAAGGATTCCAGTTATTAACAAAACATTAAAAAAGATTACCATTACTAACTTACCAAATCCATCGGGAATAATACTCAATCTCTGGGTTCATCATTACTTTCAAGACACTTGGAGGGAATTTTGCCTTCTGTGACAGAAGCTTTTGTATGAGGCGTCGTTGCGTGACGACTGTTACCTCCAATAGCCATCTAAAAAATAGACGTAATAAAAAAAAGAAGATTTATCCAATGAATCTATTTCGAAGTCCTATTAACTCCAGAAATAGAGTTCGGAATAGGATATAAATACAAAAAATATTTCTCAATGATAAAGAATCTGAATCTTTATTATTCAATTCAACCCATTAACCACATAGTCATTGTTTTCATTCTTTTTTGAACCTCTGACTAGGTCTAACAAACTGAAAGAATAAGAATCTATAACAGAATCTTACTCAGTTCGAAGCTCTTTATTCGTCACACCACTTACTTTTTTCTCAAACCAAGTATAATTTTTTCTCTCCTTTTCTGATATGTGTGAATTCAATGTTTAATTCTCTCTGTTACAGTCTCATTGCATGACTAAAATAACTAGTTTTGGCAAAAGACTGCATCTCCTCTACATATGTAATAATCTTATGAAAATAAGTATTGTTCCTAATTGGGTTTTATTTTGCAAATTATTCCAGTTTACAAGTTCAAACATATCTGAATATAACAAAACAATTGTTGGACAAAGCCAACTTTAGCCTTCGAGTATTTGGAGATTTGACGACATGAAGCTTAATTCTTTAAAAAATGCATGTTATCTATTGTGGTAATTTTTGTTACTATAATTATTAGGTTCTATTGATTTATATGATAAAAGTTTTTATATAAAATATAGGTTTTGTTATAATATTATTTTCTATCAAAAAAATTATTTGCTTGTGAAATGAGATTTTATAATTGTTATGTACACTTTAATTTCATATGCACAAGGAGATATTTAAAACAAACAACTTAATCAATTTGTGTTGAGATCCACAGAATATCTAAAAATTCAAATGGAATATTCAAATCCGTACATCTGATATTAATTTCACATTGTTAGGTGGTTAGCGATAGGTTTTGAATAGGGAAGGTTGCAAGCAACGAGTTCCACAAAATGATCGGATAAGGACAAAATAAAAATTGGAAATAGTGAAAGAATAATGTTGAGAAGATGGTGGAAATAATACAGTAGTACTCCAAGTTCCATGAGGAAAAGGAACAACTAAAGCATCCAAGTGTAAAGGAATCAGTAGGAGATTAAAGAGAGTTGAAGTTGGAAAGGGGAGGGACCATGGTCTATAAACAGAGCATGGTTTTCTCCAAGAAGGTGTGTGCAATTTACATAGGCGATACGAGTAAAACAAGTCTTAATGGTGAGAGAGTTCAAATTGAGTGTTGTTGGAAGGAGGCTGCAAAGAAACATAACGAAGAATTCTAGATTTTAATTTGAGTCTTTCGTAAAGTGGTTGCAATCATTTCCTATGAAAGTTAGTTGTTTTGGTTTTTTTGAGTTTGGGGGGCAAGTGTAAGTAAAAAGATGTCTGGATAATGGAGTTTATAATTTCTGAGGCGACATTAATATGTAATTATTTATAGTTTGAAGTTTTATTGCGTTGAATAAAAAGTTTGTGAAATAGTTAATCTGTTGCCGGCAATTACAAAACGGACTTATTTTGGAAATAATGAATATTCTAAGGAAATGAATCCCTAGAAGAAACTAATAGGTCATTAATTCCAACAATTATTTCTCGAGCTAGAATCTCAATAAAAGAGTCTCTAATAAGCAAGGTAGAACACTATGAATTCTGCACGTCCTCTGGACACGGTAAAGGATAACACTAAATGGTCACCCTTATTTAATTGGAAATAAAATATTACTCTTAGTGGAAGGACCAAGATGGAGGGACTTCATTCAAGTTGAGGAGAAAAATACACGTGATAGTTATGATGGCATTTAAAGCGACAACATGGACACCGAAGGAAAGGACATTCTAGCCTAAGGCTCTATACCGGAAAGCTTACTACAAAATGCTAGAGGAAAGATAGACCAAGGTTAATGCATTCTAATATGTTGACTCGGTCCTTAGAGTAAACCACACTCCGATGTACTTACTGCTAAACAAATACGTGATACATTCGAAACGCCCCTGAAGGTACTACCCAAAGTTCAAAAATTTCCAAATCGCTAGGGGGGGGGACTATGCACTGAATTGAGCCTTTGTATGAAAAAATGGAGAGTGACTTTGTGATCACTACATTCACAAGAGTGGTAAACAAATTATGTCATAGGAATACACTACAAAGGAACATGTAGATAAGGTTCTTTCAATCTAACCACCTATATCATCGGAAAATCAAAGAAGTTCTTCTATAATAAGGGGCCAAAGCTTAAAAAATATGAACTTTCAATGAGTTTGTAGAAACTCTAAAACATATGAGATGAATGTCGAAAGTGACAAAAGAAGTGAGGAAATAAAGATAGAGTCTTGCTCTCAGGCACTGATGAGAATTCTTATCTGATATTTGATGATGATTATCCATGATAAGCAAAAATTTCAAGGGGAACTCTTCAGAAGATACAGAACTACGGAAGTAACCTTCTCCTACCAAGGAGAATAGCCAAAAAAGGAGGAAAAGGCCTTAAAATGAAGGTGTTTAAATGTGGTGAACCTTGACCATGCAAATTCAAGAATTGTCCTTTGTGGAAAGTTGAGTGGATAAAATAAATTGTAGAAAAGTAGAAAAGAGAACTGGGAAACCAAGGATTAAATAATGAAGGGAAAATATCATGTTATATTGCTATTGGGAACGCGTAAGAATACTCTGAGAAGATCATGACATTCACTTATGGCCGATAGAAGATTCAGAACCTGAATCTAATTTTACACTGAGGAAGAGAAGGTAAACATTTCTTATCTCAAAGATTAAAACAGGAGAAATTATCATCTTTAATGCTGACTCTCATAAATAAAACCAACAAAAGACCGGACAAATTAGTTTTCGTAGCTTCCTAAGACTAGTTTAAGTTTGAGTATATTTGATCTGTAACTCAATAAGAAGCTATAAGAAAAACAATGATCTTCTTGAAGACTCATCAACTTGAATTCTTGTAACCTTTCCCCTCAAATCTGAAATCTTAAAATTAAGTGTCATTGCTAAGGAAAAGATAAGGAGTGTGACCAACCCCTACGTTAATGAGATGTCAAAAGGCTTAAAGACGAATTATTATCAGATAAGTAAAAATCTAAGAAAATGAATCTTGAATAATCTAGCATTAAATATTTGTTTGAACCAGCAATAAATGGACTGAGTTTTTCCATGTTTAACCCATCTAGGAACTCGAACTACGTCCATAACTCAAAAGCTAGATTAGTTTTGGATAACCATCTATGAATGGCAGTCCTGTCACTCTAGAAACACATGCCTTTACAACCAGAACTAATTAATCAAAAATATTAGAACTAACTGGAATGAGTGATGGGAGGTGGACAAAAATGACAAGTTAAAGACATTCAAAAATCGGTAAAACTGTGAAAACCCTCAATCTCCGAAAATGTGATACTATATGTCGGAGTCTTAATTACAACTTGCTCAGCTATCCACTTTGTGGGTAAAGGAACCAGGTAATGGTCTCTTCCATCGGAGTTGAAGTAATAAATCTTGAAACAAATAAAATTTTCTTAACTGCACAAAAATATAGCATGTATATATTCTATATACTACAAATGTATGGGCTGCAAATTTTATATGTCTAAGTGTAATGGATAGAGATCCTTCACTGTGGCATAAATGTCTAAGTCATGCTAGTTATACAATTAATTAAAAAAACTTATTTCTCAAGATTTAGTAACAGGTCTTCCTAAACCTAGTTTAAAGAAGAAAGATTTTGTGAAGAATGCAGGACACAACCAAAACAAGTGAATAAAATGGTGTCAGAAAAAGAGAAGCGGAATCCGCTCTTGTCCTCCCCTCTCTCACCCTTCATTCTTTAAATTAAATGGTTATAATATCAACCAGATTGCTTAAATTGGTACACATGGATTATGTGTACCTAGAGGGTGTTAGCATTATAGTAGGAAAATGTGTGTTTATTAATAGAGGAGTTTACAAGGTACATTTTATTATGCATTTGAAACCTTTTGTATAATAAAAAGAAAACTTCAAAAGAAACTTGACAAACAACTGGTGGTTAACAGAAATGATCATGGAACTAAATTTGAGAACTCTTACTTTGTTCAATATTATGAAGCTCATGGGATTGACCACAATATCTCTGCTCCTACGACTCCTCAACAAAATGGAGTAGAAAACAGGAAAAATAAAACCCTTCAAGAAATGGATTAAAGTATGATGATTTCTAGCAACATATCTAATCAATTTTGGGATCAAGCCATGAATACTGCATGATATACTACGTATAGATGCATGTCTAGATCCATGCCCAATAAAACTCCCTATGAATTACTAAAATGCATAAAGCCTAACATATCTCACCTAAGAACCTTGAGGTGTAAATTGTTCATTCATAATAATGGAAAGAATATATTAGGAATGTTTGATTCTAGAAATGATGAGGGAATTCTTCTAGCATATTCTTCATATAGAAAAGCTTTTAAAATTCGAAACAAAAGATTAATGTGTCTAAAAGAGAGAGTACATGTATTATTTGTTGAAACAAATGTTATAGCAAACCAAAGACTTCAAGATAAACCATTAATATTATATGCTAAAAATGAAAAAGAAAAGTACAAATACGAACTCAGGTTCCTTCAACCTGCAATGATATTAAAACACTACTACTCTGTCTCATGGAGAAAATGAAGAAAACTTAGAAGAAAGATCTGAGGAAAATCAAAGAGAGTCGATTGATAATTATGAAAGATTTTTTTTTAGTGTTGGTTCATGTCCTCGATTTCAAGATAATCCTAACGGATCTCATTTACAAGTTGTTAAATGTTTCTACGCTACCTAAAACGAACCACAAACTTGGGACTCTAGTACCCAAATGGAAGCAATTTCGAACTAGTAGGATATGAACTTATGCAAACTATGAAGAAACTTTCGGACAATTGAGAGTACTACATGTAGGACTAACTTTCCTTAAGGTCATATTTATCTCTGGGAACAAAGACAATATTTTGTTTCTAATCTTTTCGAAGCGAATAATTATACGTCTTTGGTTTCAACTTCTATGGATCAACAACTCAAATACTTTGAACGGTTGAAAAATGGATGTGCTTAATTTTTGTGACAATACTATGCCAATAAACATAAGCCAAACCCCCATTAACACAAAGGCAAAATACTTTAAACTTTAACAGTCAACATACTTTTAAGGGACAATATCGAAAGGATTGTCTCCAATAATTTTTTTGCAGTCTGAAAAACAAACATAGATTCCCTCACCAGAATTAGTCAGGAGAACACTTTGAAAGAAAAAATTTTGAACCAGAGATGATTAACATTTCCTAGAAGCCACCCCTCCATGACTATACGATGAATTTATTGCATGAAGAAAGAACGCTAAGTGAAAGATGGGTCTGACTAGCCTAAAATACAAGTATGTTTAAACTCTTGATTCAACCTGCATAATTCAAAACTAAAAGCAATCACTGTTTCCTTTCCAGTGAACAATTGGAAGCCTGTTAAAATTTATTCCATTTGAAAAACTCTTTGGCGTTTTAGGACTTAATCATATAACCACCAGACGGCCCACTACCACCCTAAATAACACATGAACCCCTAGCTACAACCTCAATTCCTCCCTAGAAACTAACACCATCAGCACTAACTCCTCAACCCTGAAAACTCCACCACCCCAGATTCTCAAACCACCACCCCCCACCCCCAACCCTCCAATACTACAATATCCTCCCTCTTAACTAAATCCTAACCTACCTACCTTTCACTTAGTAAGTTTTGACAAGTGTTATTTCGAGGAACAAGTTTGCACCATCTATTTTGCTCAAATTGGAGTTTGTGGCTCCACTCGATATATCATCGTTGATGTTTCCCACCTTGTACACAACTCATCTTAAGGAGATCTAGGGTTCCTTTTAGGAAATTTAGGTAATAAAGAGGAACACACTAGGGGCCTTATCGGCAAAACCTGGTTCACCACCCCACTATGCTCATCTTTGATGCATCTAGTTTAAGGGAATTTCATATTAGAATAATATAAGAATTAAATATATGTTCTAAGGATACCATGCACATTTCACATAATGTCCCTAAACGACAAAGTTTAAGATTACAAACGGCTACTAGCAAGCCTGTGCTCGTGCCAATAGATAAACCTCGATGAACTCTTCGTACTACGTTGTTTATGGTTATTCTTGTTCGTATAACCCATTTAGTGAAAAGATCTCTTGATAAGGTCTCCTCTACTTTTAAACCAACAAATCCAAGTCCTCAAAAACCCCATTTTCCCCTCCCACCGACCCTATAAAAATACCTGATGAACCTGATGAGTTAGGACGGGCTAAGAATGGTAAAGGCATGGCTTCCTCTAGTCGTACTATAAAATGGGCTTCCTAACCTACTCTTTCCAAATGTACCATTTGTACTGTTTAAATGATTAGTTTACTGATTCAGGTAGTCATGAAGTGTTTCTCTATTTCTAAATCTCTTCGGGATGAATTATAAGGGGAAATGAGAAGGGATAAATTTTGTCTAGAATTAGGTGATGATATTGAGGACACCCTATATGTTAGGAATTCTTGGTTCATACACTTTAAGCAAGACATTATTATCCACAGTAGGGTTATTACTAGGTTTGGTGGTTCTTTGATGTGTACCCTTATGGTTCTTCTAAATATACATTGGGACTACTGTTCTTATCTTGTGTCAATATTTGTCGCCATAGTGAAGATGAGAACCTTCGGCTATTCAGATCATGCTTCGTAGTTATATACCTATAATACCAGCTGGCAGTGCCTTATTCCTCCCAGGGGATATTAATTCCACACTTTTAGAGATTTTGGGCAATCGTTCAGTTAAGGAAGGCAAATATTTTTTTTCATGAAAAGGAAAGTCCTCATTTACAACAATAATCATTTGCATATTCTTATGGTCTTGAACGTCTTGGTTTGTAGGAAAAGAGGTTGTTTGAAGGGTTACTTGCTTTAGCTCAGGAAATTTCCTATAGCTGAAAAAACCACAAACTCTAACTAATCTCATGAGGCCACTAATGACTAGAAAAGGACTACCTTACCTCTACTTCCTTCCGCCTCCACTCATTCCTAGATTTTCTCATACCAGTTGTTGCTAGTGTATCTTCCTCTTTCTTGTTTTTCTTTTCTTTTTATACGGTTACCTTTAATTACTTGTTTTAGTTCCCACTGTTTTTAGACTTGATAGTGTTGTTATTTCTTTGCAACCCTTATTATTAATACTCTCTGCTCTTTATTGATATATCCTATGATATAAGAAAGGGGGATGGTTGTAGTATTATTATTTCCTAGTCTTATAACATGTTAGTTTCGAGTTCTATGTTTTTGTAACAACATCTTTCAGCACGGTTTGAAAGCACACCCATATTCATTGGTGTTGGTCATCGTCAAAAGGGGAAATTTTAAAAAGATATCTAGGTTTGAAAAGTGAGCGGTGCAAAGAATGGTCCACAAATATGACACATATAAAGACCCAAATCTGAACTGGCCTAGAGACAAAGAATAATGTTGAGGCGATGGAATATACAATACTCCATTCCCAGGGAAAGACGCACTATAATTATTCCAAAGTCCCACGAGTAAAAGGAATCACACAAATTTGCTTAAGTAGAATTAAAGTAGGAAGCGACTCTTTGTTCTATGAAATATGCAAAGTTTTCTTCAAAGAATTTTGTGCACTTACTAGAGATAACAGGTAAAATATATTCTTAGAGTCCGAGAGAGTTGAATGATGTTTTAGTTGAAAGTTTTGCGGAAAAAAAATTTGAGATTTATATTTTGTTTAGTTGAGTATTTTTTTTTAAGTTTCGTAAAATTTTTTTTCCAGGAATTATGTATTTGGATGTTTGAGTTGGGGGAAACCTGAAGATTCAGGAGACATAAAGCTAGAGGTTTGTGTTATGAATCTAGGTATTAGAGTATATAATTTCTAAGGTTATATTAGTTTGTAAACGTTTGTATTTTGAAGTTTTATTTAGTTAATAAAAGTTTGAAAGTGAAATTGTTGGGCAACTACAAATATACTTACTTTAAACTTCTAACCATTCTAAACATTAGATTTCCCACAAAAGATCCTTAGAAGAATTATGGAGGTCATGATTGCAATACACATCTAAATATATATGTGTACATTCATTTTAATACGTCTTAATCTTAATGAAAATAAATGAGTCCCTATACATAATTAGTCTTCTTGACAATTAAAAGTACAAGCGAAAAGTTTAAACTTACGGTGTACTTAAATACCTTTTGACGTTTTGCATGCGATGGGCTTTGCACAATACCATTTTGTTGAATGGAGGTTCGGACATCTTCCTTAGGAGGCTGCAGACACGTAATCTTAAGTCTATGAAGGTTACATAAGTATACATAGATAAAAAGCTGACGGAAAATACACTTACTTTTGAAGTTGATTCATGAACGTGTTTGTATCTAGCGGATGCACCAATCCCAGGACTGTTATCCATGTTATGTATAGTTGCTCCAGGTTTGCAAGCTTCCTCTATATGAATTTTAACATATGGGAAATAGATTTATGTTACTTTAGGCATTTAGAGAAAACTTAAATACACTTTAAGAAGCTATGTTTTGAAAAATAACTAAAAAAATCATTCTAGTGTATAAGCAAAATTATTTTACTAAAAAAGGAAAAAATAAATCATGTAAAATAATGGAAAACAATACTTGCTGGTATGAATTTAAGATACGCCTCTTCTACATCTATCCCCCCCCCCCAATCACTTTTACTGAGATACACCATCCAAAAAGATAAAAATAGAAATTAGCATAACCCTATAAGAATAGTTACAAATTAATAACCTTTGATGTCTTCTGGTTCTTTATCAAGCACCGTCTTCTCAACAAAGTCATATAAATCATTTTTATTTTTTGTGTTAGTGTCTTCATCGAATTTTTTGTTCAGCATTAGATTTTCTCCCATTTCCCCTTCATTTTGTATGTTGGACTTTTTATTTTGCAACCATCTTTCATGGGGGATTTTCCTTCCCTTTTCAATTTCTCCTCCAAATATCTTGGAATCAATCAAAAGACAGGATCAATCGGAGGTCGAATTCAAATTAAAATTTATGTGTACCAAAAAGTAAAACATTTCCTCTATTGTACTAATGGATTTAAAGTGGACAAGTTAAGTATTGAAATAGAAACAAACAATTCAATTAATTAGGAGCAGAACAACTTTATGAAGCTTTCTCCTTATAATAATAATTATAAAAAGTTAGAACATATTATGTATGAAAATCTTTATCCAATTTAAGAAAACGATGGAAATGAAAAACATACTCTGTTTTTATTTTAGAAAAATAGCACTAGATAACGGTTATATTTCCCGGTACAATGTATAATCCATTTATTCAATCCTCCCATTGTACTAAAAATAAAAAATAAAAATTAATGAAATCATTCTTTCATTCTACTCCTTTTCTTGTTCATGGAACGAGCTAAGCTTGGTTTTCTTAATTTTGTGAAGACTTTGAAAAACACTGATCAATAGAATGATTTGTGAAGTTGGTGTTGAATTTTATTTTACCCACCAGCAAGTGTCGTGATGTTTGCATGTGAAAACGACCAAATTTATTTTTCATGAAAAGATGATGATTGGATTTTAGATAATTTTCCTTGCAAAGATATAAGGATAAGTTGTTAGTATTACTAAACCTCTTTAGATGTAGAGAAATTTAAACATTTAAAGCAAAGGTTACACTCTTCTTAAAGAATTTTGATTTTGTATACACATCAGTTGAAATTGTTCTTTAATTTTAATCTCCTTTGACCAATGTTCTGATAATTTATTTGACAAATATA
>JAKWJA010000678.1:0-45879 GCA_027704765.1 Solanum habrochaites
ATCTTCTAAGTAAAGACATATTGTAGGCTACGATATCCGTATGACCTCCACTTAACCCCATTTAAAATAGTGTCTCCATTGCTTGATGGCAAACCTACCGCGGCCAATTCCAAATCATGAGTTGGATAGTTACGTTCATGCCACTTTTTAATTGTCTTGAAAGCATAGCAATCACATTCTCTCTTGCAGTAGCACTGAACCAAACCCGAATAGATTCATCACACTAGACAATGAAATTTCTTACCTTCCACTGGCAGAGGTGAAGAAATTGGTTGCAGTAGTCACAGAGTCTTGAGCTCTGAAACTTCCTCACACTCATCCGCATCACAATGGAACATTTTGCTTAGTCAAGTTCGTCAGTTGGGAAGCAATAAGAGAGAATCCCTTGACAAATCGTGCGAGTAGTAATCTACTAACCCAACAAAGCTCCTATTTCTGACACTTAGTAGTCTACCCAATTCTTCACTGTCTCATCTTAGAATGATCCCCATCATCCATCCTTAGAAACCACGTGCCCAAGAAAGACACTGCATCTTAGCCAAAACCACACTTAAGAACTTGGCATAAGCTTTTTCTCCCTCAACATTTCCAATACCATTCTCAAATGCTCCTCATGTTCCTCCTTACTTTTTAGAGTATAATCAGTATATCATCAATAACTACGTCACAGCGATGCCAAATATGCTTAAAAATCCCTTTATCAAACTCAATGAACGCAGCAGTGGCATTCGTTAAAGACCAAAAGACATCACTACAAATTCGTAATGCCCCCTACCTGGGTTCTAAAAGCAGTCTTTGGCACATCCGTTGCCTTTATTTTTCATTGAAATTATAGCCGAACCTCAAGTCAATCTTAGAGAAGACACAAGCACTTGTAACGATCGAGCAAGTCATCAATGCGAGGAAGAGGATATTTCTTTTGTTCTTTAAGGTTACCTTGTGCAACTGCCGGTAGTCTTGCACATCCGAAAACTCCCATCCTCTTCTTCACAACAACTCGGAGCCCCCAAGGAGATGCCTTGGTCTAATGAAGCCTTTGCTCAAAAACCTTGAAGTTTGGCTTTTAACTCTCTTAACTCCGTTGGAGCCCTTGTTTAAGGGGGTGATAGAAAGGGAAAGTAACCCGGTTCAAGATCAATCAGAAGTCAATATCCCTTATCTGGTGGCATACCAGAGGACTTGCAGGGAACACATCCAGAAAACTCACGGTGTCCACCGAAACCGACTCAATCGAAGGTACTTGGGTAGTGTCCTCCTTGAGATTGTGCCAAGAAATCTAAACACCTTTACTAACCATTTTCTTAGCCTAAGAAAGGAGTGATACGCACCGGATTGGAAGTGTAGTCACCCTCCACACTAAGGATCTGTCCCCGGCTTGGCTAACGTCACCGTTTTAGCGTTCCAATCCAAGATCGCAAATTGGCGGAGAAATCCAAGTCATGCCCAGAATTACATCACAATCACCATTCTCAGATAACCAAATCTACATAAGTGTTGCTCCCCACAAAGTTCACCAAACAAGACCTATATACTTTTCAACTACCACAGAACTCACCCACCGGAGTAGAAACCGAAATAGGCATTCAAGTAATTTCCAAATGTAATTTAGACCATTAGCAATAGGAAGAGGACCATAAGAAATGGGGATCCAGGATCAAACAATACAGAAGCCATGGAATCACAAACAGGAGATTACCTGTGATGGGACAGCATCAGATGTCTCCGCCTCTGATCTCCCAGGGAAAGCAACAAGGGCCCTTTCGTTTGTTTGTCTGTTGCCCCTACCATGTTGTATTAGTGGATCCAGTTTGCCCAATCACCCCCGGCCGTTTTGGTGACCACCATTACCTCGACCGCCATAGGCCCCCCCACCCGTCCTCCAGAATAACGGCCTCTACATGAACCAACCTCTACTTTAGCTATTGGGGTGTATAACTCGTTTGGGACAATTCCTCCTAATATGTTCCATCTCCCCACATCCATAACACTCTCTAGAGTCCCAAGCATAGGTCCTCTCATAGAGTTGTTGGACCGGTCTGAGGTGGAACCCCCAACTAAGTCTGTAGTGAAGACTGAATGGGCGAACTGAGTAACCTCCCGGAACCCTGTCCCTGGAGTACGAGCCATAAACCACCTCCCTTCGAAACCTCTTTGATGTCTATGCCATGGTGAATTCATCTTGCTTCACCTCCTTCCACCTCTACAACGAAATCTACCACTTCTGGAAGATTTCGCTGTGGCCGCTACCTGTAAGCTGAAATTTCCACTCTGATATCAACCCTTCACAAAACTGCGAATCCGCTCCTTTGTGAACTGAAACCTAGTTGGGTGGAAATACCGGGATAATGCACGAAATTTAGCCTCATATGCAGTAAACCGGACATCCTAACTTGCTCTAGCTCAAAAAACTCCCCCCCCATCCCTTTTCCTATCCCCAAAGTAACAGGGATATACTTTTCCCATAACAAGCTAGAAAATGGATTGCCCAAGTCAGAGGTGGCGCCTCTTGTTGGTTGACACTCAACATGTGCCGCCACCATTTTGGCGTTCCCTTGAATTGATAAGTCACAAACTCAACACAACCGTCTACGATACCCATCTTGTGTAGTAGATCATGACATCAACCAAAATCTTTAGGCTCTCAGATTCGGTACCCTTGAACGACTAGAGGTTTCAATTTCAAGAACTTACTGAAAAGTTTCAATTCTGATCATTTTCATTATAGGCCCTGTTGTTCAGACGAGAAACGGCCTCTTTCCAATGAGGCATCCATGCGGGGAGCCATAGTAAGCCGGCATGTTGTACCTCCTGACATGAGGTGCTTGCGGAAAACACTGAGGTGTTTGACCTTGATCAATAACCCACTAAGCTAAGCAGAACCTGATTGATCATTTCTGGGGTAGTTGGGGTGGAAATTCCTCATTATGCACTTGTTTCATTCTCCCATACTCCCCCTTCTCTTACCACTTCCTAGTCGGTGGTGGAGTCCACCGCCCTAGTACAAGATGGCTAGGTGCTCTTCCCTCTTCCTCTAGAGGAGGTCCTCCCCCACCCACCCACCCCCCCCCCACCAACACCCCCCCACCCCCACACACCCCCCCCCCCCCCCCACCCACCCCCCCCCCCCCCCCCCCCCCCCCCCCGACGGACTCTTCCACGGCCTCTTGTCACTCTTCTCTCTGAGCTAGAAGCCCCAGTGGGCTGGCTCAAGACGGCTTCTTGTCTTGCCGATTTGGTGTTTTGGCGTATCCGTTTGTTGCTCTAGTTCTAACCATCGCGAAACAGAATGAAGGAGGGTCATATACCATTTGTATCAACCTAATACCAATTGGATCCAAGTAATAGCATGACAGAAGGAGAAAGAATGAAGTTTTCCTGAAGTCTTATAGCCTCTCAAGAAAGTAAAGGCGTCCCTCTCACCGTTCCTTAAGACTCTACTACACCTGGTCTTGGGCGATGAGACCAACGAACCCTATTCTCTGATACCCAAGTTGTCACGACCCAAATCTGATCGCGACTAGCACCCACATATCCTTCTATGTGAGCGAACCAACCAATCTAAACCTTAACATTCCATGTAATATCAACAGAAGTAATGGCGGAAGACTTAAACTCATTAATAAACCAATTTAATAACTTCTAAATTCAACATCTATATTATCCCCTAATCTGGAAGTCATCACCACAAGACCATCTATGATCAAATTACATAAACTAAGAGTATTCTAAAAAGCTAAAAAAAAAAATAACAAAAGCTGTCCATGCCCGGAACTTGCATGCATCAAGACATATGACGAAAGATCCATTCCAAGCTAGAATCATTAGCTCACCCTGATAATTCCGATTAATGAAACTGGCTAGAGTTTTCTTTTGAGTCGAATATGACGTCACCTTTGCTGCACTCCCCAAATAAACAACGAGAACATAAAGTTAGGGGTCAGTACAAACAGAGTACTGAGTAGATAATCATCGGCCAACTCAAAATAGCAAGCAATATACTCTCAGTAACATCATAAAATCAACTAATTTCCTTAAAGTGCTAGTAAACAAGTATAAACATCACTTTATAATTTACCGATCATAGTCCTATGAGGACTCAAGCTCTAAACCATACTCTTTTGGGAAACATGTTTCTTTAGATTGAGTATATAAGCATCTTTCAACATTCATTATCTATATTCTCTTGTGTCGGTAACGTACCGTCCGATCCCGCAGTATTCCTTTTCATTCCTCTTGTGTCGGTACCGTGACACTCTGATCCCCTACTACTATGTGTCTGAACATGACACTCCTGATCCCCTAATTCTACGTGGCGGTTCGTGACAGCCGATCCCCTACATCTACGTTCGGTTTCGTGAAACCCGATCCCCTTAAATCCTACGTGTAGGTTCGTGACACCCGATCCCCTAAATCTATTGTCGGATCCTTGACACCCGATCCCCTAAACACGTGTCCAGTTCGTTACGCCGATCCCCTAATTCTACTGCCGGTTCGTGAGACCCGATCCCCTATCTCATTCTTCTCAATTCATAAAGCCTTCCTCTCGTACCAAGGCAGCCATCAATCGTCATTACTTAGTTCATCAAGCATTCTTTTATACCAGGCATCATCATTAACACAGAAGATTAGGTTTTTTATCAATATTTGGGGATTCAATAGCTTCATCATGCTTATTTCAACACAATCATATATATAATCACATATGCATGCACACATTAATCATATGAAGACCTTATAATACTACCCAACACAATATTCATTCGCTATATAGTTTTACTACAAATAGCAATAAAAAAACCATAACCTACCTCCACCGAAGATTTTGTGATCAGCAGCAATTCCTCAAATCCTGTTGTCCTTTCATTTTCTCTCTCTCTTGCTTGATTTCCTCTCTTTCTGTTCTTTTTTTTCTTTTTCTTATCAAACCCTCTTTCTTTTACCCAATTAGCAATAATTAATTATGAAAGATGGCAATAATAACCCACTAATTACTTAAGGTTACCTCTTTTAACCCCAAGTAATTATACTTATTAACATTAACCCACCACTTTATATTAAGCAGGAAAAGTCCAAAACTCCCCTAATAAATTAACAGAAATCCGACCCAGCCTGGGTTGCGCATCCTGTGACGGACTGTCCGTGCTGCGACGCGTCCGTCCTGCTGCTCCGTCCCAGAGTTCATAAACTTGATTCTAGTGCATGGCCTGTGACGGTCCGCGTGGCACGACGTTCCTGCCTGCCATTCGTCGTGACGTTCAGATAGTCGATTCAGTACCCAATTTTCAATATTCTACAGTTGTTTTTGGAAACGAGACCCCCACGGTCGTTTACAGGAATACGTCTGCTGCTCAAAAAACGACTAAACAGTCGTACAGAAATAAGTCAACCTTTGAGAAAGGTTACAACCCTTTTTAAAAGGCACAACCTTTCAAACAGTCATAACCCTGTAGAAAAGATAAAATTTTCATAATGGTCACAACCATTCGTTAAAGTGAAAACCCGTTTGGAGAGTCGCAACCCTTCTTGTCCTTTTCACACCTTTAAAACAAAAAAAAAATTCCTCATGAGTCTGAATTTTTAATTTTATAATTAACGAACTTGTAATTTACCAATAATATTAGTGCTATCATATTTAATAAATTTTAGAGAAATTATTTCTCATAATAAATTGTTCCAATTCACTTTTCACTTGTTGAAGCTTCATTTTTTTTTATTTTTACCTCACCCTCCAGAGTAGTTAAGCAACCAATATAATTTTATTTTCTCACTTCTAAAGATAGCACCAATTTTCTCTTCTTGTTTGACTGTCTGCTAAGTACTTTTTTTACAAACATAAAATCAATCCAGGTTGTTAATCACAACGCTCATATTTTTATTAGGCTACTAAACTCCCATTTTTTATTTGTCACAACTTTTTCACAAAATTGAATCAAAAGGTGTTGCAAGACTCACACTACCAACAAAATTGTATTTCATAAATTTTCAATATTATTTGACTTGACAAGAAAAATTTCATCACATGTTTATCATATATTTTCATTCTAAGAATGAATTTTTTCTCTTCCAAAACATTTCATGTTAAATGGCTACTCATCATGTTTTTAATAATTTATTTATAACTCTAATGTTACAGCTATAAATCATCTCATCATAGTCAAACAACGACATGCTATTTATTCCACAATAAATATATGCACTTGTAATATTCTTCTTAGATCATTTTAAAATATTCACAAATCACAAATTCACAATTAATTTTTATATCATTTCATAAAACCCCAATATTTTAAGAATTCAAACATTTTTTTCATGAAAAGTAGTATCACATTTTTAATGAAATATTAAGTAAAAAGTTTTTTTCTTTACCTTTTACTCCACTTTAATTGAGCAGGAAGAAAAACACTTCACCGTACACCTCTTCTCTTCCATCTCTTGAAGAGAGTGACGTGGAGCGGAATTATGTTGATCTATCTTGATATCCCCACTTTTTCAAACTATAACAAAAACATGAATCTCTCCTTATAATTAATGGTCTAATATACCACAAATAAAATAAATTACAGCTCAAATAATATCACAAAAAAGACTAAATAAATCTTTAGGTGGAGACACAAATATCTCGCTCTTTTTTAAGGAGATTCAAGCCCGCTGCGGCATAATCTACACCCATCCAACATTAATACTCTTGACTTGTCTAAAAAAAAAAAAAAAAACAAAAAAAAAAAAAAAAAAAAAAAAAAAAAAAAAAACCAATATAAGGATGAATATCCCAAAAACATCGTACAATTCAACCAACTGCGGATTAGTTTAAGAGTCCAAAACTCCACATTACAACACCTTTATTCAACCTATAAATACTCCCCTTTGTAAATAGAGAATATATATAGTTGGAGACTTACAATATTTTTCTATGTCTCGGCTCTCTCTTTCACTACTACACACTACAATATTATTTCACACTTCTCATCTTTTTAGATACTTCACAAAGGTAGAAACACCACTATTTATAGGTGAAGAAGTCTTCCATATAATCAATAATTAGAATGAGAGGAGTAAAGTGAATGGATAATGCGGTAGATGTTACATGAGTTACAAGAAACTAGTGGTCATATCAATTATAAGATAATAACGATCATGAGAGTTACAATAACTAATGGCTATATAGTACATGAACCAATAGTCATCTTCTACCATAATTTTTACCTACTTACTTGTGCACTTAATATTTTACTTTGATAATGAAATGAATATGCAACAAAAATGGTTGTGCATGAGTATAAATATTGAATTTGGTATCAAAATGGTGAATTTCCAATTTTGCCAAACACCTGGCAATTTTTTATTTCGCGTTCGAGATATTTTTCCACGCGATCATGATGGGTCGCTTTTTAATTCATACCTCGCAATCACGATTAATAACGACTATATCACTAAGGTCAATTTTTTTTTAACTACGATCGCGGGGCGTTGATCACGTTGTTGCGATGAGCAATCACTCAATTCTAAATTTCATCTCTTTGTCCTCCTTTTGCCTTGTTCATTTGGTTTCTTCAATTATATTCAAGATCAATTCTTCACTTCATTTTTCCTACAAACATGAAGAAAACCACATCAAATGCACTGATTCACACCTTAACAAGCAAAAAAACTTAAGCTTAAGCACAAGATAAGTTAGTAGAGATATACACTTTTCAACACCCAAAACTGAAATCATTACTTGTGTAACACCTCAGACTTATAAAGAGCTAACTAGAAGATTATACAAGTTACTATCAATTTTAAGTCTTGGGTCAACATTTGTAGACAATATCTTTTAGCACATAAAGATTTAGGTGGCCCATAAGCTATCAAATCAAAGGTCATTCAGCCCTCTTTCCAATGCCGCCAAGTTTCCTTTAATTGCACAGGTGTGATGATTTACTTCACGGGCAAGTTCAATTGTTCAAGTCCAATATGTCCCAACTCTCTTAACCATGCTTTGAATAACAATCTTCCATACCCCATTCAATAGACTTTCTAGGAAATCTTTATCGAGTTATAAGTCTAAGACCTTCGACAAAGAGAGTGTCCAACCAATCACGAGAAGCAGCCTGCGGATGTAATTTTCCAAGCTGGGGCAAGGAAAGTCGTCCAACCCTACCAGAATCGGATTGTGCAGGCCTCTCCTTCAAAAGAAGACCGGGGAATAAAGCAATTGTGCTATGACGAACCGAACCCACACAAATTACTAAGATTGATCGGGGTTTAAAATCTTCAAATGCTAATTAAGTGTAGAGGATTATAGGTTGTTTAAGAATAGAGAGTCGTTGGTTCCTTATAGTCAAAATCAAGATACTCAGCAACAGTAGATAGGCAAACAACCGGAAACTCAGATTGTAAACTATTTATGACACTAGAAAGTGTATACACCATGATAACCTCCAATGAATATAGATTCAGATCATTTTGAAACTCTAATTTATTTTATCCTAGGAGTTTTGTTTTGATATAAACATTTCCTAAATGGTTTCGGAACATTACTCAAAGGAATAACCTATTTCTATATATTTTATAAAAAATAACAAAAGGAGATCCTATAAAAGAGCTTACAGAATCGGCACTACATTTCAAATATAACTAAAAATTGGTTAAAATAAACTCATTCTTATTCTTCTCTCCTATTCCTTCATTTTTATCCATGTGCTCCTCTTATTAATCCTCCTGCTGAATTGCCTTCACTTCTATTACCTAAAAGTTTTAACGACATTTCTCTGGCAAGAGATTTCTGCTCTTCTCAAAGGGCTTTAAGTCTATGATCAGCTTCTTGAGTGGCGTGTTTTTTTATGTTTTTTCTAGAACCTTATAAAGGATTCTTAGCGCTCCTATATAAATTTTTTTTCTTCTCTATTTCAGAGAAAGGTTGGTGTAGTCTGAATCCTCCATCATTGTTTGTTTTTTAGAAATCTCTTTTTGAGTGTAAGGATTGATTTATTTTCATAGTAAGTTTTCCTGTCAAATGGCAGTTCCTTATGATGTCTCTATTTATACTATGGATAGTCATTGTTTAGACGAGCTTTGTTTGAATGCATGATATTTTTGGCTGATTCAACTTTTTTTTTCCTTTTAGGTATATTTTAATATCACCCTTTTTCCGTGTTTTAAAAAGGCGTCACTGAGGAATCATGTTTTTACTTGATTCCGAGGAGGCCCCTGACTCCAACTACTTTCATGTACGATCGATCTAAATCACCCAACTGCCCACCTTCCCTCCTCTACATTCTTGACAACACCTATTATACTATGAACCTAAAATAACTTTTCCTAATTTGGTTTAAAAAAGCCACTTGTGATGTGGGGAAGAACGAGTTTTTGATTCGGAATCGGAACGAAATAACCTCATGTTCGTCCCACACTAAGGATGAAGTACAATATAATGGTGCATATAAAGGTTATATTGGGACCCCATTTTCCCATAGTAGACATAAAATATATAAAATAGCTCTTTATAGACTCTATGGAAATTTCTCTTAAAAGCCTCAGTTGTCACCCCTTAATCAAAAGACTTATCTTCATTTTTGCAAGGGAAACAACGACACGAAATTGTAGTAATATTAATATATCGAATAAGAATTTTAGTAGGGTATTGGTTACTAAAGAGACATTACTGACTTGAAGCTCTGACCTCGGCTGTGAAAAGACACGAACTTGACCGATCCATTATGAAGGTAAGAAGCACACTGTTTATGATATAAAGCGCAGTCCAGCCACGCCGACTTTTGTCCTATCCTAATAACAAATAGGGAAAACATGTAAGCTCCCACATATAGTTCCATGGTTATGATAAGAACCTTCTACATATAACCTCCTTGAGGAACTTTTGGCATTAGTACCTCATGACAAGCTTACTAAGTATCCACCACATCCATTTCCAAAGATTAATTCTTATTGGTTTTTGCCATGAACTCTCTTGGAAAATTAAGGATCATCTGGTAATCCACCTTATTCGGTAAGTTACCTAAAAAACATGAAACTATGGCTCATTTTCTTTGTTCTTTAACATGGGTCCGACTGCTCCACTCACAAATATTAAATTCTTCTTCCATCATGTCATATTCATGAACCAAGCCTTCTCAAAGAAAGCTCATAAGGATACTCTTTTGACGAGGCAGTCCCTTCTCCAACTTCTTGTGGTCTTTCCTAGCCTTACCTTATTAGGGTACTTTACCATCAGCCAAATTGTTTTTCTTTTCTACTTCAGTCTGTATTTTTAATTCCATTACCTTCTTCCTTAGCCAGAAGCTCTTTCTAATTAGATATGGTAATTTCAATGGCAGGGTAAGTTTCCATAAGTAGGAATTGACAGAGGAATGTAAACGACTTTTTGAACAAAACAAATAAGATTGTGGACCCAAAGCCAATCTGCCACTTCAGTTTCATAACACTATCCACCCTTCAGAATCAAATATTTTCTCAATTCTGCTCGGAGTAAATGTTATAGTCATTTGGTGAAGCTCCTAGGTAAAGAAAAGATCCATCTGTTAAGAAAAGGGTATTCTTGTCTGTCATTTCTTATCCCTACCAGGCTGTAACAAGTTCTTACATACATTGCCTGTCCTCCTCCACATACCTCATGGCCCCTTTTTTTTTATTTTTTTTTTTTTCACCAAACAAAACTTACTCGTTTTTGGTTAGTCCGAATAAGGGTATAATAAGAAGATTACTTATGTTATTTTTTACTTTCCTACACGTTTGGAGTTTTTCACAAGTGTTTCTAGAGGAGAAAAAGGCTAAGTTCGAACTTTATTTAAGAATTTGGGGATATCGCCTAGCACATCATTCTTTCTAGGTATGTAAGTTTCTCATGGTGTTGAGATTGTTCGTCCTCACGTCGTACATCTAATGTCATTCACGAAATTGTTAATTGAGAGATTTTTGAATTAGTTCTTAATTGTTTCCTCATTCTTCAACAGTGGAGGTTTTGAGTTCTTGAGTTGATGATCTTGAGTATAAGTTGAGTTTTTTGATAGAAATTTATTATGTATTTGATGAGTTCCTTTTGGGTTTGTAAATTAAAAAGAGTTTAGAGGAAATCACTACATTTTAGATGTGTTAGGACCCGAAAATTAGAAGAAAAGTTCATCAAATATCTGGGAAGAGGGGTAGGGTGCCACGCCAGCCATATCACCCAAACTATCGGTCAGTAGTTTGGCTCCTAGCATGCCACACCATCAATGAGCCCAAAAGTATTGCCATTAGCTTGGGGTCACTACCCTGCACCACTAAGTTTTCTAGGGTCGCCATGTCCTTTACTCTTCCGTCCTTCTTTCTGTGTGTGTTCCTTCAAACCATACCTACTTTATCTTCTTGATATTAATTCTTAAAGTCTTCATTCATCCTTGAGATATCCTACAGGTTCAAAACACATGTATTAATTTACATTTCAAATTAGAGTAAACTTAAGAGGAAAGTCCAAAAAGTCCATTTTGAGTCATTTTGTATAGTCTTTTATAATTAACAATAGATTTGGAGTAAGTCTTGAGTAAATGAGTATGAGGATGAGGAGAGTTTTGTTTCATATTTCAAGAATGAGTATAAGGGAATTAAGTATTCCCGAATGTAGCACTTTATCATTTTAAAAGAGAGAAATATCAATTTCTAAATGAGTTATTATTTCATAGATGTGTTAGAGTGTTACCTCTTTAAAGAGGATCTTTTGAGTAATTGGCTAAAATTGAGAATGAATTATGTTTTATAAATTGAGCATGATGTCATATATTATTGGTAGTACTATTATTGAGCACAGATATGTGAGTGAGTTCAAACAACTCATAATCCTTATAAATTATGTAGATAACATGGGTATCGAGTCATTCTTTTTAAAAGATTCCTTATTTATTTTAAGCATAACTTAGTGGATCTAGTTAGTTAAGGTGTTCTATACTCTGACAATGTATAGGACATTTGTTGAGGCATGGGTTAGACGTTGTATCATAACATAGCTCATAGTGATGACTATCAATAGAGAATCTCCCAAATAAGCGTCCCGCTCCGAGCGTACACCCTAGAGTTGGCTGGCTGAGAACCGTTGATGGACTTAAGCGAATGCTTGGCCTGACTTACTTAACTAAGTGGAAACTAACTTAATACAAGGACTAAAAGTCTAACTAATCATTGTCCCCTCGAACTGAAATCAAAATAATTTAAGAGATTTAAACTTTACATAGGGCAAAAGTGGAAACTAAAACGTGAACATAAGTCAATAAAAAATGATGAAAAATGAACTAAAATTTGTCTTACTATATATGAATCCTCTAATAAAAGGGATGGATGTTGGGACAATCCCCACAAAATCCTAATGAACTAACTAGAAAGTAATGAAAATGGATCTTCTGGAATGCAAAGAGGCTCACTGATTGATTCATAATTGCTCACTAGATCAACTGGTGCACTGGAATGCCAATCCTAGTTACATGTGTTTGCATCATAAGATGATGCAGGACAATTGACATTAGTACAATAAATGTACGAGTAAGCGAATTGGAATGCTAAAACAACATAGGCTGTGAAGATATTTACACTGTATCTTTTCAACTCAGAAATCCCTTAACTGAACTATCATTCATTATCAAGCCATTTTCAAAAAATTTAATAATATTAATGGAAGGAAACAAAATACATTAACATCATGAATGTCAACCTCATAATTATAATTAAATATACATATCATGGTTCCTCTCAAAGTTCCTACTTGATCAATCCATGATGTGAGTCCCTCCATACCTCCCTTTCATACTAAGCAAAAACTCTTGAACCATTGCCAATTAATTTGTTGGAGTTTTCGTTCTAATCGCCACAAGTCACGATTAAGAGCTATACGTTTATGATATAACACTTAACCTCACACTGCCAAGGACCTATTATACTTGCCGAGTAAGGAGGTAACTGAACAACCTAAGTGGTATGCCAGTCACATGTAGAAAAGATTAATCTAAAAAGTGGCAATCTAATGTTTATACAGATGACCAACATGGTTTTATGGAGACTTGAGTTTATTATAAAAACCACGATCTCACAATTGATGCTCAATATTCTACCAATTAAATAATACTTACTATCATCGTTTTTAACCCTTCGTTTGTGATTCGAGATTAGTTCCCAAACACTTAGCTCAAAGGATATCTTGGAAATATAAGTTTCCCTTCTTACTTCATTTTTAAATATATTACTCTCTTATGAAAACTAGCCAAAAGTTCCTTTGGAAATCACAGCTTCCGTTTTTATTTAAATGTTAAAAAATTTAAATATATTTGGGAATACATAGTCCCCATATACTTCTTGAAGAAATGAACTTCATAATATTACTATTTACTTTTCATTCACCGCCTTAGCCTGCCTGGCTCTATGGGGGAGCATCACGCCAGTTGTTCCTTCAGGTAAAATTTGACAAACTTTTGGCCTCGTTTTTTAATCTGAAATCAATTTAACCATATTATTTTTCTCAAAATCGATTTAGATTTATGTAACCAACTTATATACAGAATATCTTACTTAGAAAACTCAAAAACAACACTTTAATCATCAAGAAACTCCTAAATGGCAACTCATGTTTAAGAACAAAAACGATAAGAACATTAAATTCCAATTCGTTTTAGAATGCTTCACGCTGAATCAAATCAGTACCTTGGAATGTGGGATGAACAAAACCCGACATTAAATGACAACTATCCACATACGCACTTGTTTCTTAAATCCTTGAGTAATTTGCTGCCATAAACTCCTTGCGAAAACGACGATGTCTGGTTTTTCTCTTCTCTTTCTCTTGTCATTCTTCTCCCAATCCTAACTCTACTTGGGGAAAGTGTTCCAATTAGAATCCCATTCAGTTACCCTAAAATATAACCAATAACTAATTAATTAAGTTGGGTAAGGAAAAGACAAAATTGCTTTAAAAAATACGGATTTTAACATTTCTTATTCTAATATCCCAACTTCTAAAAGGCATAACTCACTCATACAAACTCAAAACCGTGCAAACTTGGCAGCGTGGAAAGAGCCATTACATAGCTCCAAACCATATTTTGGATGTCAACCACTTCGTCATGAGCTAGAAGTTATGGCCGTTTAGAAATGACCAGCAACTAAACTTTTTCCTAACTTAAACAAATTTTTAAATCTTTGTTCATTTTATTCAAAATATCTATTTTACCTTTTAAGATTAATCCTAGCGATTTTCAATTTCCGATTATCACATTATCTCCCCCTTGGAGGACATATTATCCTATAATATCATATTATTTGGTTACTAGGATAAGGGAGGTAACTTTCTAGTTTAATACCCCAACAAAGCAATTCAACAAACACATGCTCACCTCATAATTCAAAGAGCTACTCTAAGAAGAAAATTATTACCTTTGTCTATATTTTCTCTGGCATTGCAAAGATATGTAGTTATATCATTCTCATGTAAACTCTATTCAGCTTCCTCAAGTGACTTCTTCCATCAATGGTTCCTCCAATGCGACTGTTGGCTATGCACCTTCTTTTTGTCCTCAACTGAGAATTCGACGAATTACAAACTGAACCTCTTCATCAGGTCAAATACAGATAGACCTTGATCCCCACTATTTTTAGCTGGGTATGTAATGTCAAACGGACATCTCTCCCTATGCACTTCTTTTACATGGAGAACCTGAAACATCGATTGACTACTGCTAACTCTTAGTATGTATTTTCTAGCTCATAAGGCTACATTGCAGATACTACATTGGTGTTCTGTAATGACCTATATATTCGGGACTGAGCTTCCTCTTCTTACCAAATCTCACAACACCCTTCATAGGTCGAAATTTCCTGTACTCCATCTATCTACTATTGGTAACACAAAACCTACCTTAAATAATATCCTATACACCCATTTCTCACTTGTTTTCACAACTCCTTACATTTATTCTTATTAACCTTTCCTTATTAAAGCAGATATTGGTCTTGGTCCTTTCTTGCCATATTAACTATTCTCACACTAATAATGATTCAAACCTATTTATCACCACTATTCCTCGTTCTGTGGTATCCATTAATAAAACTCCTAATCATTCAAGCCTCTACAAATATTATTGCTAACCCTTTCTTATTTTCCTTAATATGGCACCCGTAGAGAACTTGTTCAATGCTACAAAAACTTACATACGTGATAAACAATACTCTTGTCATAATATTTGTGTAACTCTTACCACTCTCCCTGTTTCAGATTAAACATTCTAACTAAACACACCCTGAAGACTCTCGGTGAACACGATCCACAACATAACACCATAAAGGGAAATAATAACACATATTTCAAGAGAATACTGCAACAACCCAACTCTAAGATTTTATGGGTTTGGTTAATGTCTCATGAACTTATCAAATTGTCAGGAGGCAAAGTTATAACTTTGCATTCTTCATTAACACACCCTAAACAACGTCTAGATGCATAAAATTCCCACAAAACCTTGAGTACTTTCCGATAAAGTCAAAACTTGGAAGTAGTAAACTTCTCTTTCAATTCCTGAAAGCTTTTCTCACAAGCTTCATACTATTGTCTACCTCAATTTTGTCAAATAAAACCCTTATCTTGAAAATCTTTCAATTATTCTGTAACACCCTGTATTTTACGTGTACTAGTTCTATTTAAATAATACATATAAATTTCCTTTTAGTAAAGTTATGGATTCGGTTTCCTATGTGACTAATGGAAATATAATAGGTTTAAAGTGAACTGTCCATAATCTTTGACAATCTATTAATTGAACGTCGATGGAAAATATTTTAAATGTCAGCTCAACAAGGTGTAATTTTAAGTCTAAATTTTATCATACGTAGAGTATATAAGTTTAAAGTTATGTTAAAGTTATTAAGGTCTAGAAATGGAATAAAGTATTGAGGTGCTTCCTTGACTTCACTAAGCTAGTAGGTAAGAAGTAGGTGCATCACCTACTTTGAATTATTGACCATCCCAAAGGACCAAGTAGGTACATCACCTGCTAATACTTTTTTGACCATGTTATTGGTCCAAGTCTACTACACCTACTGGTATTAATCTTGCCTAAGTTGAATAGAATAATAAGGGGAAAATGTAAAGCCATAAAATAACTTAGTCAAAAACATCGCAAAATCACATAGTATAAGAACAAAATTACTTCCTATCCCCACTCTTTCATTAGTTACTAAAAATTCCCTTTTTTAGTGTTTTTCGGATACATAATATTTTAGGTAGATACTTTAATTAATAATGGTTGATGCTTAAATTATTAAGTTTTTGTTATCATTTTAAGTATTAAATAAGGGATTAAAAACATAAATTAATTGATTCTCACAAATCACGCGTATATTTCTTTCTTCAACCAATCAGTCATAAACCTCTAACTCAATTATAATTTTAAATATTTCAAATTGTGAAATCTTCTTCCTTTTTATTCAACAAACATTAAAAGTTTGATTAAAACAATTTTGAAACACAATTTGTGAAGATTCGAAATGAATATTTTGATCTAGTTAAGGCATTTTGGATTATGAAAGTGATGTTTAAGCTGATTGATCTAAATTCTATTATAGTAGTTGAGAAAATTATCATTCGTAAATCTTATTAACAACAATTGCATCTGAACTGGTATTGATTAATTGCAATAAAAACAGTGATATCAGATATATGGTTTCGAAAGTTATGTGTCTCCATTGTGTATTCATATGATATGGGGTGAAATTGTACATAGGAATAATGAAACATCTTGTAAAGATTTCGTATGTATTCACTGTATTGATACATCATAATATAGTGAATAGAGTACATAAAATTTCGATGCAATAATAGTTGAAGTGTGTGTTGAAGTGAAAAAGGGACTCAAAAATGTACTTTCTTCTGAAGATTCTTGATACTTGCTTTTTATAAGTCTTTTATGGCTAACTGTCTAAACTTCAGCAAAGTAGATACTTTATGAAGTACTTTTAGGTTACTATTTTGTGATACGAATATGAAATATGTTATGTTTTCAGTTCTGGTTACCTTTTTTTAATCTTAATTTATGAAAAAGTTAGTTTGGTATGCATTGTTGTGTGTGTGATACTTAGTTGTTTGTAAATTTTGTATTGGATGGAATAATAGTACCAATAGTTGTGATGTATGCCAAAGTTAAGAGAGACGAGACGACATATAAACAAGGTATCATTTGAAGCAACGATATATCAGATATATAATATCTTTTTTCTAAAATTTTTGTCTACTAATAATAAAGTATCGGATATTCTCCAGTTGAAAAAAATTATGTTGATACTTAATAAAAATAATAAGCTTTAATATGATACATAAAAATGTGAAATTGTACTTGATACATAACTCTAACTATTATAAATCAATCAAATTGATTCTTAATAGATACAGTAAGCTTTAATATGATAAATAAAAATGTACTTGGTACATAATTCTAACTATTGATTATAAATAAGTCAAATTGATACTTTATAGAAACAATACTTAATAGAAACAATAAGCCAACTGATGAAACATTTTTAATTACCTTGGAAGGTAAATAAGCAATTTTTAAAGATTCAATGGTTGCATTACTAGATAAGAAATTGTCTTGTCATCTCGATACAAAAAAATTCTTGGACGGTCACAAAAATAAAGAAAAAGAACTCAACTGATAAGCCTACAACGAACAAAAATCGTTGTGGACGTTATAGACATGAAAATCACAACACGCGATCTTGTACTTTCTTACCCAAAGATAAGTGATACATTTTTTTTATAAAAATACATTCAATTTCCAATATAATGAGGCGTTATAATTAAATAGTATTAAATAGAAATTTGTTCAACTTTGTGTATATTTCTGCTGGAAAATAATTTAATCATATTGTTAAACTATTAAATTTTATAATCTGGTAAAATACTTATATAATATTTTTTTTGTTTTAATAATAATGTATTTGATACATCAGGATTGTGAACGACCATATTTGCTGTAACTTTAAGTTAAATATCACATATAAGGGAAAGATAAAATAATATATTTGATAAATTTAATTTATGTAATTGGTACATGTTTGAAGTTACATGTAGTGGTTAGATATAAAGTGTATCTTTAACTTAATAAATAAATCTCTTAAATGAGTAAAATTATGTGATTACTTAAATTTATAAAAACTTATTTTATCAGATAATTTTTCAAAGTCTCCATTTTGTCTTGTATACCACCAAGAACAATAATTGATAAACAAAAAATAAAGAAAAATAACATGCTTTGAGATCAAATTAAATTACATTTCAAATTGCAATTCAAACGAATTTTTTTTAGAGAAATAACCATTTATCCATAAATCAACCTCTTAAGATTGTTAATCCTAGATAATTTTCTTCAAAGATAACACACCTGCGACAATTCTATCCTTTTCTGGGGTTCTTCCACATTTGCTTTAAAAGATGAAGTTTCATTCTTCTTCGACTTCGTCTTCTAAATATTATCATTCTTCATTTTTAATGGATCTACAAGATTTAGGATCTATTTTCATCCCTATCTTCATCATCAAAATCATAATGAATTGATTAGATCTATTTTCATGAAAGTTTTCATCATCAAAATAAAATACCCAAGGTACCATACTAAAAAGATGAAGCAAAATTCATATGTAGAAGAAAATTGTAAATTAAAAACATTATATTTTTAATAAAAAACGAAATCTAATGAACAGAAAATAAAAAATTGATGAAGAAATAGTTCTACACTTTTAAAACTTGAAATTGATGAACTTGAGAGAGAATAAATTTGAAATCATAAAAATTGAGTGATTGATATAACTGTTGATATATGAGAGTGATTTTAGATGTAAAAATAGGAACCAAAACATTGGATTGGAAGGGAGGTAAATAATGTATCTGCAAAATAAGAGAAAAAAGAGGAAAAGAGGGATTTTGAAATACTTTAAAATGATAGAGAATTTTAGAAATTATGAAAAGAATGATTGTGTAGTTAAGTAACTTTTCCACAATTTTAATGTAAAACTAGGTGCATCACCTACTTAGATCTATGGTCTAAATTAAAGAGACATGCTGGCTGCAAATTAAGTACAAGTAAGGTGGCAAAAGGCCCAATGTTCTCGAGTAAAAATGGCCCAAGTGAAAAGTCCAAGTAGGTAGGTCACCTACTTGACAAATTATGGCCCAAAATGAGTGAGAAAGTCGGTCAAAGAATGTCCCTATAAAAGGGCTTGATATCAGATTTTTCAACCATTTTTACTTTGACAATAAACTAATTTCTAGAGCTTTCTCTTTTCTATCTCCTAGCTTCATACATCAACCGTTAAATACCATTAGTATTCTTGAATATATGGAGTTCAACCTATTGGAAGGTATAGTTTAAGACAAAATAAAGTGTACAACATTTACCTTGAAGAATCCAAGTCGTGGTAGTTCAATCAATCAATGTAAGCTAATGCAATTTTCTCCCTCTTGTGCTTGAGTTAATTAGGACACTTGGTATGTGTTAGGGAGTTTGAAATTGTTACTTTCACATTGTATAATATTTGGGAGGATATTCTGGAAATTAGTGCATGTTGGGACAGCCATGGAGGGGAGTCCTCTTTAAATTTAGTTATGAATTGTTTAAGTGTTTTAAAAGCAATGTTAGCTCTTCAAGTGTTAGTTATCAAAAACCATGATTCAAATTGCTTTTGTTACATTAAATAAGGTTTAAACGATGTGTTATGTATGTAATGATAAGGAGGTGACGGAGGAGTGGAAGGAACTTAAGGAGGAATTTAAAAAACATATAAATATTGTAGGAGTTTTAGGGAGGACAAGATATGAAGGTGTGTACATTATATAGACATGATTCCTAAGGGGAAGGAAAGAAATAAAAATCATTGGCTACCGATGACCCGTAAATGCATCCCTAACTACTTGGGCTACTATTTTGGCGAAATCAAGTAGCTCAAATTGATTGATTATCTACTAATACTAATCTTATAACTTATTTTATTGTAGATTATTAATTTTAAAAGAAAGATCTTAATTCACTCTTTTTGAATTGTATTACAAGGCATGTAAGTCTATTTGATTTCTTATTTCTTTGGCATGAATCCAACACTTGCATTACAAAAGTAAGCTTTTTAAGTGCCCTTGGTAATGACTGGTCCATAGTTGTAGTTCGTACTCCCTGGAGCATTGAAGTGAGTACTCTAATATGAGTATATTACTAAATTTACATTCTTACAATACCAAGCATAGTCTTAATCTTGTTTCATCATCAAAATATCCTGGCATAGATTTTTCTTTATATAAATCAAATTGATCCTAGATTACACATGATACAATCTGCCTATATCATGCCAATTTTCTCCAATTTCTTATAGATATGTCTTTTTGTCACATGTTAATATGTTCCCTTCGTGGTTATTACACCCATTGTGTTAGACTATTTATGTTAACTCGTAGGATCACTACTTGCTATATTGTACATTTATATTTACTTACTTGGAATATGTATATTTCATTTAGTTATATATGTCTACGTTCTCCCTTGGTTCCACTTTTATGTATACCTTGTATTTGGTAATACGTAGTAGTATTTGTCTATTCATATCTAGTTCAAAATCTCTTGTTGAATGTTAAATGTCTTCCCTCGCGATGTTGCTTAAATTTAGATATCAAAATGGAAAAATAAGTTATAATAAGATCCTAGTATTCCATATTCATGTCATATTGCTTCCCATGGTCATTGTTATTCGTGTAAGTCATATTAATATGTCTTCTACTACCGATCGTTCTAGTTCCAAATAAACAAGGATTATGCCAAACAAAACACGGAAATCACCAAACGGGGGTTTGAACATCAAAAACAACAATCTCAATGATAAATATCTAACTGAAGCAGCAATCAAGATAAGTATGGGGTGCCCCAGATCAGGGACAAAGCCTAGCACATGGGCCGATCACCAATTGGTCGTAATAGCGTGAAGGATCAGGAGGGAGAAATCCTACATGGGACGATCTCAATTGGTATAAGATGGTGGCATCTCAGGGGTGAAAACATAGTATGGGCTGATCCCAATTTGTGGAATTATGAATGAAGCATTTCAGGGGTAAAATGCGTAGCATATATCATCCTTTTCTATCGCTAATCAGCTGGTCATTCGTATCATATATCTTATAAAGATTATACAATAAAATAAAGTAATGAAAAGAATGTAACATGCACAATCCATAAGTACAAGCAAAGTTAGTCTGTAATCCTTATCTATTGGTATTTTGTTTTACTTGTGGTTGTCATATTCAATACATTCTTTCATACTAACGAGTTATTAGGGGCGCTGCATTTCATTCTACAGGTACAAGTACTCAAAAGAAGATCTCCCAAATAGAAGCACATGATACTCAACGGTTGTTGGCGATCTCCACGTTGATTACGGTCTTTTCCGAGTCTTAACTATGCGTACTTTCATACTTGCACATTGTAACACCTCGTATCTAAAACAAAACAGAAATAAGCTATTCAAAAATCTGCAGTTGCAATTGACGATCATTATCGATGGACCGTAGTCTTCTCTACGGACCGTACTGCACATCCGTGTTTGTAAATGAAACTGACCCATGACGCAGCCTAGAAAAATTGACTAAGTGATGATCGACGGACACAAACTACGGACCGTAGTCTAACTTACGAACCGTAGGGCTTTTCATGGATCGACACTTGGTAAATTTTTTAGGGCTCCATCATGGGAGAGTTTCAGTCACAAACGACGGATTTGTAATATGGGTCGTACATCAGACTACAGTACGTCGATAGTGATCGTCGATTGCACTTGCAGATTTTTGAAAGCTGATTTTTTGTTTGTTCTAGTTACAAGCTGTTACATTATCTCTCCCTTGGGAACATTCGTCCTCGAATGAAGACTAAACTAGCTGAAATACAGGCAGAGAGTTGTAGTCCCTACTATCAAACACTGAAAAAGTAAGTTTGTGACTAGATTAAGTTCCAAGAACATGCAAATACGCTGAAAATGCAAGTATAAACTGAGGAAACATGATTCTAAGGCTGAATTCAAGCATGAATAACTTAAAACTGAAGGGGAACTATTATCACTCAAGCTTTAGTGGAATCAAAAGGAAGGAGGTGAGGATTACTTGGCTTCATGGTTTCTTCTGTTTTCCCATTTGTTCGCTCCTTGTATTGGACCGACTCCTTACAAAAGCTTGACTGAGCGACTTCTTTGTTCTAAATTCTAACTTGACTGTCAACAATCTCAACTGGTACATCTCATAAAAAAGACCATCTGTCATAACCACAACTCTCTTATGACACTTCTAGAGGTTCGGTCACCCACACACTTCTGCAAGAGCGTGAGGTGGAAGACTGGATGCACTGTTGCCTGTGCTACTGGCCACTCTAACGCTATGCCACCTTTGCCAACCCTTTTCCAATATAAGGTTAAGTCCTCCAAATATAGGATGATTGATTCTCTTGACGTTTAAATCTCAACACCCCTTAAAAGGTAACACTGTAAGCCAAAACTCAATCATCAACATAGAATTTCTAGTTCCCTTATCCTGAATATGCCATAAGATTACTAAAGACTCTGGGTGTGTTCTTATGTCTATCTCTAATTTGTTTGCACGTTCTCCATAGCTGAATGACTGAATATTGTCTTATCAAAGCTATTATCATACTCAAAACCAACCAACAAGAGATCTACATCTACGCCCATACAGTGCCTCATAAGGGGCCATCTGAATGATGGAATAGTAGCTATTATTGTAATATAACTCAATAAGAGGAATGTGATCATCAAAACTACCCTTAAGATCGATCATGCAAGTATATAGTCTGTGCCCATCGATCAATTTCCCATTTATCCAGCCTCTGACATGAACCACGAATGATCATTATTGTCTGTAGATGGATCTACGGACCGTTATTGAAAATTTGTAGACAGTTAGGGGGGAAATGTTGTTGGGTTAAATTTAAATGATTATAACTCTTAGAAAAAATTAAATTACATGTCCCATGACCTATGAAATGATAGATGATAAAATTATTTTTCCATAGTCACCGAGTTTTCTAAAATCAGACCTCCATGTAAAAAAAGTTATGCCCGTATAGGTAAAGGCATTCCGAAAGGACACAACCTACTGAGCAAAACGATGAACAGTCAATTGAACAACGACATGTATGTCCATATCATACTTTTGTCCAAAAGCAATTAACTCAAGGGTCTTTTGGTCTTTTTCCACTTTGATTATACCCTAAGTCATTTTGACCCTAAATCAACAAATTTAGTCAGTTTAAGCCTAGAAACATAACCAAAACTTAACTAAGTCAAATCTTTACATCAAAATTTAGAAAATTAGAACCAAGAAATGAGAAAAAGGTCAAGAAGCCTAGTTTAAGAATGGAGAAAGGTTCCCTCAGTTCTAGACCCGGATATTAAATAAATTTTCTCTATGGATTTCATCACCAGATGGAAGATTTCATAGTGGCGTTCCTTTACCCATTATATCCTAGTTTTTTCATTTCTTGATTCTCATAATCTGATTTACCCTAATGGTTTCTAGAATTACAAGACATCATAAATTTGTTTAAATTTAATCCAAATCAGATTATAAAGTTATTATTCAATTTATTGCACAAATTTTCATAACTCTAGCTATCTATTCTTAGTTCTTGAATTATAATACTAGGTTAGATATTTCAGTTACGGTCAGAGTATAACATGTCTTGGTTATGATTAAGTCATATATCATTATGTTGAATTCTCAGTTTGTATGTTCAGTTTTAGCTATCTAGTATTTACAGAAATGCAGTAAATAATGTAGTGATCACTTTATTATTGGGAGTATCAGTAGTAGCCGACTTTTTACTAGGGGTTTCAGCGTATCCAATCAGTCCAGAACTACTAAGCCATTAGGGTGAAGTCACCTCTGTGGGCATCAGTTAGTGAACACGACAACATGAATTTGTACCCTCTGGCACAGGGTATATTTGGTCCTCGCGTGGGGCGTATAATAGGACTCCAATTTTAGCTTATGTGGTTTTATTATCGATTATTAGTAGGGCCACAGTTCAGTCAAACTATATTGCATTTACCATATTTACAGTTCATTTATTATGTAGGCCTCAGAAATACTATGAATTTTTTTATTTGCCATCCAGTTAGATCCGAAGAATTCAGTATATCAGCCAAACAATATCCTTTATACCTACTTTTGTGTGTTCAGTTATGTTTTATATTAGATTTACTTATCCTACATGCTCAGTACCTTCAAGAACTTATGTATACGTACGCTACATCTTCTCGTGATGTAGGTTCAAGTTCTCAACATCCCGATGCCTCGTATATCGATTTTCGATCCTAGCTTCAGTAAATAAAATCAGGGTGATTCCTCATTATCAAGGAAAAATATTCATGATTCTTTTAGTGTTTGGTATTTTAGTTTTAGTATTCTAGACTTCTTAGATTGGGCCACCAACATTTCTAGTTGTTTTAGGCTTCATTCATACATAGTTAGTTTAGATTAGTATTGAGGGAATTATTTTCTTTTTTATTAAACTCATCAGTGTTAAATATCTCAGTTATAGAATAAGGTATTCCCCATCTTTCAATTTACATATGATTAAACTACGCATTAAGTTTATCTTTAATCATGTTCATCTCGCATCTTCAAGCAGGGTTAGCGGGGGACCTTTCGGTCCTAGGTCCCGTGTCCCATTGTATCTTTTTGTGGTAGCTCGAGGCATGACACACTTTCATTGATTGCAATAGAGGCTTTGTAGACATTGTAAGGCTATCATTTGTATTTGTAGTTTCACTTGCCACATGTAGAAGTTTAGCTAGTCAAAATGTGTTGTATATGAAGCTTCTCATCAGTAATATGCACAGTAGTTTACTTTCTCATCATAGGTTACTTGTAAAACATCTATTCATAAGGTACTTATCCGCCTCATCGATGGTTGGGTGTGACATGTTCTTTAAACTCTTTGAACTCTACTAGTGACATTCTATATGGTTAAATAGAGATAGGATGAATATCTGGAATTATGTATATGTCGAAGTCTATTTCTCTCTTAGGAGGGATTCCGATAGATCATCTAGAAAGACTTCTGGAAACTCTTTTACTACTGAAACTAAAACTAAATGAATAGGAGGTATCTCAACACTAGAGTCATTCACTTGGACTAAGTGATAGACACACCCCTTAGAAAATTCTTTCCTTGCTTTAAGGTACGACATGAAACGACCCTTAGGCACTGCTAAACTGTTTTTCCACTATAATACTTGCTCATTCGAAAACTAAAACTTGAAAACTTGAGGTCTACAATTTCTTGATGCAAAGAAGGCATGAAGCCAGTCCATAACAACAATGACATCGAAATCTATCATGTTTAACACAATTAAATCATCCATGGTACTTATGGTTAATGGTTATGGGACAATAATGATAAACTCACTAACCTAGAATAGACTAACCAAAAGGAGTAGAAACACCGAAGGTTTTACTATGTTGTTCAGGAATAACATCAAATGCCATAACAACATATGGACTTACAAAATATAAAGTCGCTCTTGGTTTTATCTAAGCATAAACATTAGAGTTAAATACCCAAATAATACAAGTGACAACATCTGGAAAATCTTCTTGCGCTCTTGGATATTGTTTATAACATATAAGCGGTTTGATCCTCCACAGTACTATTTCCTTGCATGTTCTTTGGACACTCTTTTTTGAAGTGACCCTCTTGTCAACACTTGAAGCTACATGTTTGGCCCTGACGACAATTTCCTTGTTGGATTTTACCACACCTAGCGCATACAGGAGCCCAATTACCTATTTGTTCCACACTTCCCCTGAAACTGTTCAGATCTAGATTTGAGGTTATGTTAATTCTGGCCAGTATACACACCTTTATGCCTACTTTCAGGTTTACTAGAAGATGATGGAGCCGGTCCATTTTGTTTGTGTTGGAAAGATGACTTATTGGAATTACTCTTATGCTGCCCGTACTCATTTCATGTATTATCCCCCTTGTTCTTGAACTCCACTCTATCTCTAAGCTTCTCTTCCTATACATTATTAACATAGATCATCAACCTCGAAATGTCCATGTCCCTTATAAGCATTTATGCCCAACCTTCTTTACTTGATAGATGAGAAACTAAGCAACAAAAAGTTTCTTCCTACTCCTCATGTCTGCAAACATTTCCGGAGGATAATGTGGTAGTTAGGTAAAGTTCAACCCATATTATTGGATACTAAAAGAAACTTGCTTAAGTGTGAGCAACTCATGTACCTTGTCCTATTTCAGTTCCCGAGGAAATAAAATCCCCAAGAAAGCTTTCTCAAAACATGCCCAACTCGCAAGTGGTGCATCATCAGCTCTACCCCCTTCCACTGGTCAAACCAAGTCCTAGCAAAATTCTTCAGTTCATATACATCTAGTTCCATTCATTAAGCATCGACAACATGCATAACATAAAATACCTTCTTGAGATCCTCAATAAATTTCTCTGGATCCTTAGTAGTGCTTGAACTACTGAGACTTCGAGGGGTTCATTCTCAATGACTTAGGAATCCTTAAAGTGTCATCCCCTTCTTTCGATATCCTCTCTGTTGCCCAACCTGATTAGTCACATCTTGGCTCTACATCCTGATTGCTTCTATGAATTCAACATTAGTGACTTTACCTTGAGATTGGATTTTAGGTTCATTTGGTAACTCATGTTCTTCAACATTCCTCCTAGTTGGACGACCTTTTACTGCTCTTTGTGGAGGAATGTGTAACATCCTGAAATGAATTAGGTTGAACTAGATAAAAGCATGAGTTTTATGATTTTTTAACATCATTAAATGATTTATAATGATTTCCTTAGGCAGTGTATAAAGTTTGATGATGTTTGGAGGTCAAACGTCCAAGAACGTCCATGACATTTGGAAGGTGTTCCTTAGAATATGCTTGTGTATCCTTATGTGTTTTGGAAAGTATTATTTGTTCGTTTTGGTTGAAATTGATTTGGGATGATTAAGACCTAGATGGCTATGTTTAACGGTTCAATTTATGGGTATGACTCAACCTAGGAGCCATAAGGGGTCCTAGAAGATGACCCAAGACTTTACAACAAAGCTGCCAAGACAGGTTACAATCGATGACCTAGCACCAAAAGACCGTAAGTCCTTAAATAGCCTTTGTTTGTGGGGCGTAGCATCCACCCTTAGTGGGGTGGCGATCAAAAACCCATATGGATCTAAGTCTCGAGTCGACGTCCTAAGTAGTGGCGGCTCCATATAGGTAGATGTCGGCCGATTGGTCACTGTAAAAGATAGCTTTGGGTGTTTTATTTATATTCACGCCAAGACTTGTTATAACCATGGATGTATTTTAGGTTTTATAGGTGTTTAATAAAATTGTAAGTCCTAAACCTAGCAAAAGACCCTCAGTCAAATATTCACTAAACCCTCTCTCAAGAAAGAACTCTCCAATTCCATAGAAGTTGAACTCAAGGAAGATCTGGAGGTTTGGTAGTTGGACGTTTCCTTTATGAAATTTTCTGGGTTTTTTTATCATTGAGGTGTGTTAGTCATCCTTAAACCTAATTACATCAAGGCATCCCTATAAAGAGATTTCAAGAAAAAAAGGATTCAGACATCACACTTTTTATTCTTAACTCGAAGTACGGGTCCTTTGCATAATAATTTTTTAATGATGGAAATAAGTCTGTTCTTAGTGTTTAATATTATTGATTTTAATGTCAAAACACTTCAATGAAACCATTTTTATGCCTTTTTATACCAACTTTTAGCTTATTAATGGGTTTTTAATGAGGATGGTTAGGGATGTTAAAGTTTTATGTTCATAATGGTTTATTGTACAAATTTTAGCTACTTACCCTAAGGGATATTTTGTGATTGAGTTATGGAGAATTGTGAATAGGTTGGTGAAAGTGGGATGAATGGTAATTGGTTACGTTTTCTAGTTCTTATTGATGAAGCTCTTGAGTGGTATGATCCATGCTTGTGGTGCCGGTGTTTATTGAACAGTCATATGATATTGTACAAATGCGTTGTATTGTGTATGTACCTTGAAGGATATAAGTGAAATTGAAATGATTGACATTGATGGTTAGGCATGATATTTCTTAGAAGATTGAAATGGCATCTTAATGATATTATGTCTAAGGAAGGAATATGTTCATGTAAATCATGCTAGAGTATGAAGTGATTGATGAAGAAGTAGAAAATACGGTTAGAAGTTATGTCATGTGAATGGTTATTATGTGAAAAGGTGTGCTTTCTGGGTACACACTACACCACACCACATGAATGAACGGAATGAACCGATAGGAATGGGAAGGGGGGAGGGGGGTGGAGGGACACGCGGCGGGAGGAGAGAGGAGGGGGTCGAGCAACTCAGGACCGAAGCGGCACTAAAAAAGAAGGAAGGAGGAAATAATTCTCTACGGGGGGTTTGGGGTGAACACACTTGGTGAATTAAGATGAATCATTTAGTAGAAACCTCACTATTCACCAGAGCTTGTATAAGATCGATTGGAGGATGGATAACAATTTGTGATTGAGAGTGGTTTCTAGCTAGGTATTGCCTACCTTTTAGGATCAGGAGGTGCGGTGAAGAATTATGACAGGCTGGAGTGTGGTTCACCTTTTCTCGCTTCGCACCTCCCGACCCTCTGTTCCGGTACCGCCTCCCTATTCTCCAATTCCCTTGCGATTCTCCTCACTCGCAAGATTTCACCCCATTCCCCTCCGGCTTATCCCCGACTTTCCATCCTTTGCCTCCCCCCCGCGCTACACTCACTCTTCACTTTCATCCCTCTTCCTTTCTCTTTACTACTCTCCATCTTCCCCTTCCCTCACCACGTCCATGGTAACACCCTGCCCTCTGCCATCCTTCCCGTGCGTTATGGATCCATCCATCCATATCACTACCCGCCACCGGGTATCCTTTCGCTCACTCCTCACTTCCCCCCTTTCCTGCTGTTTGCTCTCCTGCTTCTTATCCTCTCTGTCCTTAACCCCATCGTTTTTCTCTTTGTCTTCCCTCCCGGTCTCCTCTTTTAGCGCTACCCACACGTATCGACTCATTCCTACCTGCCGCCTTCCACTACCCTTTCTCCTTTGCCTCCATTAAGCTGTCAGGTTTGTCTTCTCCACCTCTTCCCCCTACATCATATCGTGCGCTTTCCCATGCACTCTCTCTTCCCTTTGTTCTTCTGTTTTCTTTTTTTCCCCGCTTCTTTTTTCCCTTTTTTTTCTGTTCTTCCCCTCTCGACCCCAAGCCCAACCCATCACCATTATTGCTATTGTACGGATCCCCATTTAAGACCCCAGCTTGTTGTTACAGTTTTCGCTCTGCTTTGATTTTTACTCCCCCACACCTTTGTCTACGGTGCTTGCAGAACGGAGCCATCGCCTCTCCTAATTATTTTTCACACACCTATGTGAACCCCCCTCATCCCTAGCTTTCAGTCTCCTTCCTCTGCCCACCCCAGTACTATTCTTTCCGTTTCTCCCATTCCACTCAATCCCCCATCTTCCTAACCCCGCTCTTTTGATGCCCTCTTTTTTTTCCTCCTTTCTCATAACCGTTTCCTCCCCTATGTCTGTTCGTACCTCATCCTTCCCTCTAGTTCATTTCTTAACCCCTTTTCCCCCTTTAAATCTCTCCCGTTCTCACTCTTTCAGTCCCCCCTGTTTCTCCTCCTCCGACCTTTTCATCTCCCACTCGCTACCACACCATTCGTTTTTCTACATCTCTCATGTCTCGCCTCAACCTCTCGTAGCTACCCTGCGACGCCGATCCCACAATCAATCTTCTCCCTCTCCCCATTTCTCCCTTCTTTTTTCGGCATTCATAAACTCGTTTCGTCATCTTTCATTTACCGTTTCTTTACCTCGTACTATCCTTATACATCTTTTCTTTTCCCTTCCGCTTCCTTCACCATCCCTATCTATTGATCTTTTTTCTGTCGCCGGCTCGTCATTCCCATCCCCTCGCTCCGGCCCGATGCCTTTCTTACTCCTTATATTCTATAACCTCCACCCCTCTGCTTTGTCTTCCACACCTGCACCCAACTTCCCATGCGAACTCCGACACTTCCGTCCTTATTTATTACTCCCCGTTTTGTTGCTCTACCTCCCCCTATCACTCCAACTTTCTTCTTCATCACGTCTCCCCACCCCAACTACCTCCTCATACCCTTGCCCGATACCCCCAACACTATCTTCCATTTCCATACTACCCGCCCCCCTACCTGTCTCCCACATCATTCGCTCTCTCTCTCCCGTTACCACCTTCGCACGCCCGCTGCCCACCACTTTCGTCCCGTCAACTCGCCTCCTCTCCCCCCTTAATCTCCCTTTTTACTTTCCCTCCTCTCGTGTCTAATTCCGTCCCCACCGTGATTTACCATCACTCTGCCTGCCCTTTACTTCACATGGGAAGTTATACTACCACCGAGAGGAATGAAGATGGGGTGGTTACATCTTCGTGAGTTGAGATGTGGATCCAATAATGCCTCTTTAGATGATTACTCTCTTTTAGTAGAGGATTGATTTACATAGATAAATATTCCTTATGCCTTAATGATCGCGGTATTAGTATTGAAGATTTCAATGTAAAGGCTAGGCGAATGACCGTAACCTAGGAAAGTGGGGATCCCTCATTCGATATGGGGTTAATATCAGGATTCACATATCTAGATCTCATGTTATATCGGTTTAAGATATCCGCCACAAAATAATGTAATGAACTAAGTTCTTAAAGTGTGTATTACTTAGGGGATGGTGGTGGTATGGGGACGTTGTCATCCATTGCACGATTAAGCCACTGAAAAGGGGAAGTTCCGTGGTGTGGTATTATTAGCAATGAATGAGAGTTATGATGTGATGTAAAATAAATTTTGTGACTTATTATCTAATATTTAGAAAACTGTTAAAGTTATGTCTTGTATGATGAAATCATGACATGATTAAATGGTGGTGTGACTAAGCTCATTGGGATCCTCAAGGACCACATTGTGGAGTAGTGTAGGGGATGCCATTCACCATTGCACTTTATGTAACTTGTAAGTACACGGGGGTAAGAGGTAACCTATGTGAATGCATTTAAATGCAAGTATTTAATTAAATCACTAGATAGAGTGTGGACTTTGTTACCCGTTGCCAAGTTAAGCCTGTAATAAGTAGTCTTGAGGATTCCACTTAGGTGTGCATCAACAGGAATTGTATGGGTGGTGCATTAATGGATTACATAGTGAGTACTTAGGATAACCCTTGGTTAGAAAAACGTCTAAGGGAATAAGGTCAAACTGTAGTTGAAGTTGAGTTAATTGGAAAAGTGTTGGGTTTACTAAATATTCCTTAAGTTTACGGAAAGTTGTTATTTATGCTACATTATGGAAGTTATTTTCTATCGTGCAGATGAGAGGTTTAGATGTGTTTTTACAGTTTTATTCAGGAAGGTTATTTCACTTACGTGGCATGAAGGCTTATGTATAGTAAAAGGGCATCTGTTCTCTGGTTGGGGCCAGAGGCAGGCCGGGAAAAAGAGGGGGGGACGAATCCCCAGACGGGGCAAGGAGGCGCGAAAGTATAGGTTGGAGGGCAAAAGTTGAAGGATTAGATAGAAAGCTGGGGAATTACTCTCTCAAGGACTAAGGTATGTCCTCATCTATTGAGGGCATAGTCTTTATTTCTTTCAGTTCTTCTTTAAGATGTATAAGAATTATTATGTTATTTTCTTTCATCTAAGGGTTGTGTCCCTACGACGGTTTAAGTTTAGTCTTTATGTTGGCTTGTGACGATGAGACTACCTTTTAGGATTGATAAAAAAATCCTTCCCTTGTTATTATTATTAGTGAAAATTTAATTTCCGCACTACTCTTTCATGCTTATGTAATGGGGGGGAATGCTAGCAAAGAGGGTAGACAAAGGACCTGTGAAAGTTCAAATGCAATTGCTCCCACCCAAGGGTTGTCATAACTTCTAGGGAGTACTTAGGGTCGTGACAAAACTTGGTGTCAGAGCATAAAATTATGGGAATCGTTTAGGGTATAAAAGTCTCACAGGCAACATTAGTAGAGTCTGTTATCGTGTGGAATCACGGACAAACACCAATGAGCTGAGAGGCTATAAGGCTGTAGAACGTTTCATTTTTCTTCATTATTCTAATGTCATGCCTTAGAGTTGATTTATACAAACGTGTTTTTTAAGACCTATTTCTAGTGTTTATAGGGGCTGAATACAATGAAGGGACCTCGCTAGAAGGAAGGAGGAAGGTGTAGCTTATGAGAGGAATCCCTCCCCTGGTGATCAATACCGATAGTTAAAACAAGAGGAAGGAATGAAGTGTTCCTCCGCAAGAAACTCATGTCAACTCTATAGAACTCAAGGACCTTAAAGTGACATATGCCTCCTATTTCCTCAAGGCCCTCAAGCTCCCAAGTTGAAGGGGGATATTACTAAAGCGGAGTAAATGGTTGCCCCCCCTATGAGTACTGCCCACTCATGGGACGATTCAATCTCATTAATCGCTATCATTAGTTTCCAGTGCTAAACAAGGAGGTGGACCTAAACCTAATTTAAGTTAATACAGCTCTAGGATGTCGATATTTCATGAGGAGATCACTACTTTTCATGGCCACTAAGATGGATGAATATCCACAAATATTCTTGGGAGGAGGGTAGTTTCAATGGGTGGATGATAGGGGTGTGAATCCTAGGGAGTGAAGAAGAATTAGCCTCTTATTCACGTCAATGATGTAGCTCAAGTGTTGTTTATCAAAGAAAAGGATGAAAGACTTTAAGGTGAAGAAAAACAAATGTCGGTAGTCGGAGTGTACAAAGCATCTTTTTCTTGATAGGTTTTCCCCTTAGAGTGAAGGGAAATGAATATGGTAGAACATCATGAATTTTACAGGGGGGTTGACTGTGTGAGTCACTCTTCAAATTTCACCACAAACTCTCCCTTGTTTAGTATGCCCACAACGATAGTAGTCAACCTTAGGTCTAGATGAAACAAAATTTGGTGATGGGTGGTGTCTAGCTTTGTGAAAACAAGAGTGTCGGACGACAATTGATCCCCAATGATTAGGGATTATCTTTAGGACATGGTTGTATGCCCCATAAACGTGAGGAATTCGGCAAAAACAATGAAGTTGAAATATGGAGGGTGACGAGGCCTAGGGTGGATTCAACCTAGTCAACAAAAACTAAGAAGGAGGTTACTATCATGAAGAATATTCCAGGAACAAGGATAGAGTGTTCCGACCAATTTCTCAAGGGGTATCATGACTTCATGACAAGGTTAAGGTTTACTACTGTGGGAAGAAACCACCTTGGGAAAGTGTTGTAACCACCTAACGGTGGCGTCTCTTTGGTGTCCGGTAACCAAGGGTCACGAGTGGGGATTCTAACCTCAAGAAAAAAGGCTCGTTAATAAAGGTCAACCAAGCATGCCTTTCAAAAGGCGGTCTGGATCCCAAAATGCTCCTAAAATAGAATAATTTATTTGCACTGAGACTGAGTAAGTTGAGTACCGGAAAAAGATCCCCAAAAGGATGTATTTTATTTTTTGTTGTTATGTTTAGTCTAATATGAGTTTGTATGTCTGTAACTCGTATTTTTAAATGTCTTCAAGTAGAGTTGCCTTGAAAGATTGAATTCTTGGAATTTTGAGCATGCTTCATTGTAGGATGTTGGCCATTCACTGTAAAGAATTTCAAAATGGGATTAATTGTATTTTCATGAGTAATGGTTTCATTCTGTGTAGAATATGTGTATGAGGCTGCTTAGTGTTGCAAAGTAGTATTCTATAAAAATGAAGATATGAGAGTGTGTTGTTGAATTGTTGAATGTGTTCCAATAGTGTCTATGTTTCTAGAAAATGCTTATCAATGTTTTTGTGGATGGAAGCGGACCCATCTATGCTCCATCCCTTTACTCTTACCTCATTCTGCCTACTTCCCCCCTCTCGTTCCTCCTTTGCTCCCTACCCTTCCCCTTATTCCTACCACCTTCTGTGTTCCAAATTCTTTCTCCCTTTACTCCCACCCCCTGCTACTACCCTTTTCTGACATTTCTCCTCCATCTCTTGCTCATCTACTCCTTTGCCGCTTTACTCCACATTCACATCCTTCTCTGACCCCCCCTCCCGCCCCTCCACTCTAACTTGGTGTTTTAAATGATGAGCGTTTTAACCTTAGACGATGTTTTAAATGTTGCTAGTTGATCTTGATGGACCTTAAAAATAGTTTAGTGTCATTCGAGGATGAATGTTCATTCCAGTGGGGGGGAGAATGTAAACCCCTAACATTAATCTTAGGTAGAAATAGAGGAAAAGAATCAAGTATGATGGTTTATAGAGTCCTAAAGTGATCTTTAATATGCTATCCTAGTCAGTTATAATGTTGGTGATATTTGGAGGTTAAACGCTATGACGTTCATTTACAGGTGTGCATTAGAATGTGCTTTGTATCCTTATGTTTCTTGGCCAAGTTTATCGTGTTTGTTTTGGCTGAAATTGATGGGGGATATCTAAGACCTAGAGTTTTATTATTAGGGTTCAATGTCAAGGTACGGATCACCTAAGAACCAACAAGGGTAGACTAGAAGAGGACCCCAAGACTGTACAAGAGAGCTGCAAAGACAGGTCTAATTCAATGGCTTAGACCAACCAAATTATAGTCCTGTTGATGGGACCATCGTTTGGGGGAATTTAGATTCAACCCTTACGTGGTTGAGCTTTAAACCCCATGATGTAGCCTTCAAGTCACTTTGACTTCTCTAGCAAAGACGGGACGTGACAGGCACGTCACGGAGCTAGTGGCCATGGATGGTTCATTGTCAAAGCTATCACAAAAATCTACCTAGCATGCATTGCTTTAGTAAATTCACCCCAAGACTTTTATGAACCATGGATGATTATTTTAGGTTTATAGGTGGTTCTTCAGTTAGGGTTAAGTCCTCGGCATAGACAAAGCCCACTCATCGAAATATTAAAAACCCTTCTCGAGAAAGACCGTTCCCAAACATCCTCGGAAACTCCCGTCCGGGCCCGCCTCGCGCGGATCGTTGTGGAAGCTTACTTCATCAAAAGTTTCTTGCGGTTTCTTCTTTCATTGCGTTATGTAGTCATACTTGTCACCCCCCTTCCCATTCAAGAAAGTCACTGTAACGGAGGATTTCCACAAAAAGGTCGTAAACTTCAACTTTTTTATTCCTTGATTCTAAGTATGGTTCTTTCTTTATAATATTTTAATGATTAAAATGAGTTGTTCTTAGTGTTAAATGATTATTTTAATGTAAAAATATCAATGAAACCATGTTTATGTTTTTTATCAACTTTTATCTTATGAAATGGGTTTAATGAGCATGATTAGGAGATTTAAGGTTATGTTTTCTTGATGGTTATATTGTGATTTAGCTATTTCACTAAGGTCTATTTTGTGATAAATTATTGTAGTAATTGTGAATAGTTGGTGAAAGATTAAATGAATTGTAAGTTGTTTATGTTGTCTAGTTCTTATTATGAAATGCTCTTAAGTGGTATGGTCCACCCTATGTGGCGGTGTTTACTTGAGGTCCATGGTTATATTGTACAAATTTATGTTTTGTGAATGTTTCCTTGAAGGCATATAATGTGAAGTGAAATGATAATTATGATGGTTATGCATGATATGTCTTAGAAGATTGAAATGGCATCTTAATGCTATTATATCTAAGTGAAGAATATGCTCATGTTAAGCATGCTAGTGTGTGAACTGTGATGAATGAAGAAGTAAACATGTTTAGAAGTCAATGTCATGAGAATGGTGATTATTTGAAAAGGTGTTCTCTCTTATATACACTCACGCATACACTTGAAATCAATGAATGAAGCTAATGAATGTGAATGGAAGATTGTGGGGTGGATAGTCTTCGTGAGTAGAGATGAAGTATCTATACAATTACCTACGCTTCCTAAAATACTAATTGATGAAAAGGGGAGGTTTGGGGTGACCACTTGTCATGATATGAAGTGTTTATTAGCAACCTCACTATTTCCCAGGAGCTTTCTAAGATAGCTTAGAGGATAGATACCTTTCGTAAGTTGTGATGTGGTGTCTAGTATGTATTCCCTAACCTTTAATAATGAATGTTTAGGACTCTGTGAGGGATCTATGCGTATTACCGAGAGGATATGAAGAAGGGATGGTTACACTTTGTGAGTTGAGATGTTGTATCCAATGTACCTATTAAGATGAGTACTCCTCGTTAGTAGAGAATGAGTTACTTAGAAGAAATATGTTTATCCCTTAACTATACATCCATATTGGTATAATTATCGGAGATTCCATGTAAAGTCTAGGAGAATGACCCTACCCTAGGTAAGTGGTGATCCCTCTTTCGATAGGGGTTAATATCGGGATTCCATGTCTAGTTCTCATGGTCTATCTAGGTCAAAGCTATCCCCCACAAAAGAATGTGATGAATTAAGTATTCTAAAAAGTGTGGTACTTAGATATGGTGGTGGTATGGGGTGCTATCTATCCATTGCATGCGTAACCACTTGAAAAGGAAGTCTTCGTGTGTTTTATATGCCATTAATGAATGAGTTATAATGTGATATAAATAATGTTATGTTACTTAATGTTTAATGTTAAGAAAACATGTTAAAGTTATGCCTGTATGATGAAATCTATGAACGAGAAATGTTGGTTGTAAACACCCGAAAAATAGATAAGCTAAAGTAAATGCTTAATGCGTATAAAATTCCTTAACGGATTTGACCGGGTGCACACGGATCGATGCGCATAGAACATACCTCTGACCCTATGTGATCATCCAACGCCACCTAACTTTGGGGAGTTAGTTGCGCTAGGAAAGGTTTGGTTCAATATTGTAGGCTACCGAAAGAAGATGTACTCTGGATGGAGTCTTTACCGAACTTAAAGGGGGACAATCTTAAGTTTGAGGGGTCTCAAGGGTAAAATGATCTTTTGGGGAGAGCAGGCCGAAATTGCCCTTTTTAGCAAAATCTTGCTCCACCAGGGTTCGAACCTTGGTGCGAGCAATGATTTAATTTGTTTTACTGAAACTGGTAAATTTATTTAATTAATTCAAATTTAATAGTTGATTTAAAGAAAAAGAAAATCAAATTTTTATTATTATTCATTATTTATTAATTAAGATATTTTATTTGACTAAGTCTTGCCTAAAAGTCCTAGTTCTAAGAGAATTCTACCTTACATCTCTCTCTCTCTCTTTCACGCCTATCTATTTATGTGTCACGTCTGTCTCTCTCTCAACTTCATGTTTCTCTCTACTTTAGCAGAAAATAAAAAAATAGTTCTTCACACTTGAAGAACTTACAAAAATACAAAAGATGAATAATCAATGCAATTTCCGAAGTGTCCTATGAGAGGTTATCCCCTTTTAGACGCTTGCGGTGGGTGTATGAAATAAAGGAAAGCCCTAAATTGTTGGATTTTTTAAGGGGAAAGTGTTTTTGGTATTTTCCCCTTTACCCAACGTAAATGTTTGGTTGTTTTAACAATAAGTTCGAGAAATAAGGCTTTAAATAGGGCTTTCAAGTTGAAACGCTTTTACCAAAAGAGACTTTCGGGTTTTTTTCGGAGCAAAACGCAAAGAGGAAAAAGAAGGAGAAAAAGAAAGATTCCTTCAATTTGCATAAGGAGTTTGAATTGAAAATTTCCTTCATAGATGCGATCATACAATGTTTATTGGGAACCCCCTTTTCCCACAGTTAAACGTTGGATTTGTTTGACCCCACCGTGGCCAGGCCAATTTGGTTTGATTTCCTGTAAATTCCCAATTCTGGAAAAGATTGGAAATTTGCAAATGGTTTTTCTTTGAGAGTTGTTCTTTTGAATTTTATTTTTTTTTTATTCTGTTTGAAAACATTAGTCAGCATTTAGGAGTTTCTTTATACTTTAAGTAATTGTTTTAATTAAGTTTTCCTCCTAATTAAAATTCCTTGTTGGGGGTGTTAAAATATGAATAGGGGGTGCAATCATATTTAATGTGGTGAAATTTGTGAAAAAAAATCCAAGTTGAAAAATCGATATAAAAAAATGAGGTCCCAAAAGTCGTTTTAGATTTCTAACCTGAAGAACAGGTGGTAAACGACACGGCCCCGCTTTTCTAGCCACTCATGCAGGTTTGGGGGTGGGGCCGCCATTTACAGTATTGTCCTCAAAAATTGAAGTTCTTTTATTTCAAAAAGTGCCCTTGGCCTTCGACGCGCCCTAGATGAACTTGTTTCACCCCAATTTTTTCCTTGTTTCAGTCTGTTGTTAGTCTTTTCTAAAAAGTTGTATTAATCACTTTTTTCATATTGATCTAACTACTTCTAAATACTTCGAAACAATGTAAAAATCAATCTACCAACAGAAATGTATGACCTTGAAATTCCATAACTTCAACATCAGGAAAGTTTAAGAAGTAAATTTTTAGGAAGTTTCCCTTAGAAGTCCTTTTTGAAAAAAGTCTTTTTCCAAACAACCTTTAACAGTCCTGTTTTAAGACTTAAATTGTGCAAGTTTTGAAAGTAAGAGTTAGAGCAGGTTTTTTTTTGAATTTTTAATTTCTCTTCGTAAAGAAGTTCTATGGGGACGATTGTTCATTTCCCACAAGAATAAAAAACAAATGTTTTAATTTGCTTTAAAAATGTTTTTTCAAACATTAAAAATTGACAAATTTCCAAAAAAGACTCTGACTATTTTTTTTGGCAAAGAATAGAACCAGTAACTACCTTTTTTTAAAAGGGCAGCCCATGAAAAGGGAACAAGTCGAGAATTTCTATATAAGAGTTTTTTTTGAGTTTTTGTCTAATTTTTTGATCTTTTTAATCTCAAAATAGAGAAAGAAGGTTGTTTTTTTTTGAAACATATTATCTGTTCAATTATATTTACTGGAAGAAGTTAGGAGTTGACATCAAAAATTGGGGAAAAATCTGAGTATGTATGTACTCAAGGTCTCCACCAAAACTATCACCCCGTAATGGGGTTATAACACTGTCATGTCCGTTTGTTTAGCATTTGAATCCTTTTTTTTTCATAGAACTAGTTGGGGATCCAAAAACCCCCCCCCCCCTTTAGTGAGTTTAAACCTTTATACCCCCAAAATGAGTCCTGGGGATGGTTGCCTTGACAAGCGTGAAGTTGAATGTTGTTGGCGCCATCACTATAGCCTTTTCTACGTATTGGTTTTTGTTCCAGTTTTAGAGAAAACCCCCACAACAGTTAAAAATTGCATGGTTTCCTCAAGGAGCAAAACTGCTTACTATGCAATGGGGGTATGGGAACTTCATTCATCCATTGCCCACCATGTTCACTTTCCCCGAGAGTAAGATGAAAATTGTCCTTTTTTTTATTATGAAAATTAATGAAAACCTTGACTAGCGTTTTTCAACAGTTGTTTTCCCTTTTTCTTATATTTTTTAAATTGTTTTTTAAATTTCTTTATAAATGAAATGAGTTTTCCAATGTTTTTAAGTTATCAATGAGTGGGTAGAAGAGCACCACATGTTCAAGGCGCCGTTTTCGTTTTAGAATTCCCTTCCAAGCCTATGTTTTCTTTTAGAATTCAAAACTACTTACTGTTAACTTCCAAATCTCTGATGCCAAATTAGTGGCCCCTGCATTTGTCCCCCGTATGATTGCAGACATCAGGGTTAAAACTTGGATTTCGGCCCATTTTCCAGCGCAACTGTTTGATCCATTGAGCTTGTTTCATGAATTAGTCCGGTGGCCCCTCCCTCCACATTCTGAATGAATTTCTATTGTTTCCAATTTTGCTTTTCCAAATTAGTTCAATTTATGATGTTTGGTTTTTTTTTCCACAACCCCCCCATCCCTGTTATTAAGGGCTTTTCAATAGATAATCAAAGTTCACATTGTTTTAGTATTTTTTCATTCGTCATTAGTTTAATATTATTTGTTTTGAGTTTTTACCGCCACTTTGGCCTTAAGTTAAAATATGTAAAATTTTTAAAAACAATTTTTTGATTTCAGTTCTAGACCCAATGAATTAAGTTTTTTAGCAGTTTTTTTTAAAAATCCCCCGTCTATTGATGCTTTTGAGTCCCACTTTTTCCGTTTAGTTTTGTAGGTAAAGGCCAGACCCAAAGATTTTCAACTTGGGTCCCCCAATGTTTTTTCTTTGTTGAAAGTTTGGGTTCCCACCCGTCCCATGTCCCCAAGGGTTTTAAGCCCTCAGTGGGGCCTTGAATCAAGAGTTTGTTTGGTAATTCAAGAGCCCCCAGTTTTGTTTAAATAGTCCCCCCGTAGGGAAGTTTTTAAAATATGGCTGTGAAATCATAGTTTTATTGGTTTTTTGAAAGTGGCGGCAATATCTTATAATCAAGGAGGCTCCCCAACATGTTAAGGGATCCCTCACTTCTTTCCAATCCCTAATTTCGTGCGTTTAGGAGTTTTGAAGTGTCTCTACAAATTTTCCCTTGTAATTGTTGTCTTGCGCGTTATTGTTAAGAGGATCTGTTTGGTCCCCATGACCCCCAAAAGTACCCGCCTAGAATTTAATGAGAACACTGGGTTGTGGACACAACTGTGTGTGGTAACTTTGACCTTTCCGACGGTCCTTGTTAAACCTTATCCTTTCCTTTGCTATCAGTTGACATTGCATAATAAAAAATGAAAAGTATTGGGGAATTCAAATGTTTTTTCCCAACGCAATAAATAATAGTTTTTTAGGAAAAGATCGTTCCGGTTTTCATACTAAAAGTTTTAAGTCCCCCGTCCTTTTCACAAGCAACAACAATAAGACCTCACCGTTCAATATCCTTGGTACATTGGCCCCGGGGAAGGGTAGGCATTAGTTTTTCACATTCAAAGAAGAGAAGAAGGAAAAAAGAAGAAAAGTCCCATCCTAAAGTCCCTTTCCCAAAGTTCCCTTAAAGAAGAATTAATAATAAAGACCTATAACCTCAATAATATGAGGAACATCGGTGGTCCTTGAAGAAGAGGTGTAAAGTCCCCCGAAACTGTTTTGTCCTCTAAAACTTTCAATTGCCTCCCAACCCCTTACTTTTATCAATAAAATAGAAAAGTATGAGGGTACAAACATTGGTAAAAACTAAGTTAATGGCATATGCAAAAAACATGCGAAACAAGAGGTCCAATTTTTTCGTAAGGAAAAATAAGCCCTTCATGTCCATGTAACTAAACCTCTACAAATTAATCTAAAGTACATAAAAAACACTATAAATCCTGCATCTATCCACATCAAAGAAACCTTCCCCATAATTTTTTGTTTACGCGTTAAAAAAACCACGCTTTTCCCAATTAAACTTTAAGGACCATACAATCAACCCAACACAATTACAAGTTAACCCTCAACCTTCAAATCAACAGTGAAACTTTCCATTTCCCTTTATGGTTTTTTTTTCCCCCTATCTCGGTTAAATACTAAGATTCCCCCCCCCCCACTAATGTAAAATAAAACCTAAGTGGAAACTGCCCATAAAAAAGTCCTTTTCAAAACACACACTCAGTGATTCCTTAAATACTACAACCCCATTATCGTCCTTACTTCGCCAACGGGTCAAACCAAAGTTCAACACTTCCCCCATATCCTAGTGGGGGATTTAGAAGAAACACACTGTGAGCATTTTTAAAAGAGAACTTCCATATAATGTTGGCACTGTACCCCCATTGGGACTTACAAGTTTTCACAAAGTGGCAAAGTGAAGGGTAAAAGCAGATCCCATTAAACTTTACAATCCCACAAATGGTGATCTTGAGGATTCCTGGAGCCTTTAGGCATCAAAACCCACTGCCAGGCCGGAGTTCCCCCTAGACCCCCGCAGACGATACCCGGCGTTTTTTGTTGACCCCCTCTCAAAACACTCGCTACATAAACAATCATCTTTACTGGTCATCTAAGTTTAATTTTTAGCGGAAAAGTTATTAAACATTTTGTGGTTTATTATTTTCATGTGAAAAACCATTTTTATAAAATAACTGAATCAAAAGGCATTTCACAAATTTAACCATTCCTAATATAGAAATAATCAAAATGAAGAAAGCAGTTCATAATTTGCATCAAACCCGTATCCCAATGCCAAAACGTCACCAAAAGAAAAATCTGAATGAAAACCGAGAATTGAAAGAGTAACCGTCCAAAAAAACATAACCTTCCACTAACTCCAACCTCTATTCTAAGCTTAGAATATAAGGTTCCCCCAAAGCCGTCCCAACAGCATGAGATCATACCAAGTCCCCGGATGAATGGTTCCCCGTACAAATTGCTGCAACGTCCGTAATTCAATGAAGCTCTACGTCCCGCCTGTTGGCCCTACCTCCCCAAAAATTAAAATAGAGTTTGTATGGTATTAGTTATAATACCTTTGTACTAAGTACGGGGTATATTCAATCACACACCCGGACAATGGCCCAATGATTTAAGATCCTCCTCTCCCCACCTAAACGATATGATTGTATGGAAAGGTTCACCCATTCAGGTGTGGACGTTTTTGCCCAAAATTTTGGGATTATGAAGGTCAGTGCCCCACTTGCACAATTGGGCATTTAAGGAAAAGGTTCCACTGGAGTTGTTGCCCCTAACAGTTTTGATTAGTAAAGTCAATTTCCATGAGATTAACAATGCATGTATCAATACTTTCATTTCACAAGCAACACATTAACAAAAGGTTACATATCGACATTCCTTTCCATATGCCCATGAATAACCATGGAATCAATTACCTTTGGGGACATTGAGAATTCCCTAAAATGAGGGGCCCTCAACAAATGGGACCTCGCCTAGGGGAAGCCCCCCCCTTTTCTTAAACAAATACCGAGTCCCCCTGGCCCTTCATGTTCATTCATCATACTTCAATTTTTCAAATTACCTTTTCCAAATATACAAAGTGTGCCCCCAAGGATCATACCTAATGAATGTAGTTTAAGACGCCATCGGATTCCCGCTGTGCAATGACAAAGAAAAATAACCTAGTGTTAAACGTTTTGTTTACTTTTAGTCCTAGCCTCCCACCTCCTTTGATTATCCCCGATCCTACACCTTCCGGTAATTCCATTTCCAGTTTCATTATGGTGCCTTTGATTTGAATGGCTGCTTTTATTAGTGTTTCCTTTGGAAAGTTTAACCTTAACTGAAACATAGGTCCATGGGAAGAAATCCAATGAAAGCCCGTTGGTTTTTAACCCCACACAGAATTATAGAAATAGCATCACTGCCAACAGGTGACCCGCATTTTATGAATATTCAATATAATAGGGATTTCGAACCCTGCTAGATACCTTATATTGGGCAGTAAAATAGGTTTCAAAGACCGAGGAGATTATATGGAGACCCCATACCCCGGCATGCTGGGAAAATAGGTTTTCCCATCTCATCAGAGTTACGTTAACCTCCGCCCCCTTCAATTAAATGAAAATCTCCTCCCCACTGCGATAGCTAGCCCTAGCTCGTGGGCCCCTCAATCAATAATTGTTCCGCAATTGTCCCATTCCCCACCTCTACGTCATGGAAGTTGGGATTCCCTAGCAATGCATGACTCATCCCTCATAGATGATTGTCCCTCATCCCTTATCATTAGTATTAGTAGGCATTTAAACTTCAATACTTTTCAAATTAGAGTTTGTCACAAAGAAAACTTTTCCCCCCCCCCCCTTCTTCCATTAAACTTAACTCTCATATGTGAGTAATGTTTTTTTGGTAATAGTTTTCCTTAGGCTCCCTTTGAATCATTTCCCTCTCATCTTTTAGATTAAGCCCCCCCCCCCGCTTTATCATATTGTCCCACCACATTTTCTTAGCTGTTTTAGCACAATTACTCCCCTTCATAATTAAACTCACCCCCGCTAACGTGAAATTGTTTTTTCATCATATGCGCCAGATTTCCCGATGGAACTTTTAGTTGGTATTCCATCTTTACATAATCCGTTTTGGGGTCTTCATCATCCTCCAAATACAATTTTAGGTTCATTTTTAATGACGTAATTGCCTGGACTTATGGAGTCACACACAAAAAGCCATGAGTGGGTTTTGTGTCATTCATTGTTTGTCACTTTATTTAGTGGATTCGTAATGTCCCCAAGAATATTGTTGGGCCAAAAGAATTATTAACCATCTTTTAGTTAATATCGAAGCCTCAATTTAATTTTGTTATTAGGAAACACATTCCCCCGTTAATTGTTTTACAATCACGTAAGAAAAACTTATGGTGGGTTTCATACGAGTATTTTTTACAAAGAATCCGTTTTTGTCCGAAAGCACCTTGAAAAACCCTTTAGCCACTTTTTTCCACTCAATTTGAAATTTTTTTAGTCCTTTGGGCTTGGGGGGAAATGCCAGGTTTGTTTCGCTTCCCCAATTCTTTACCATAAGTGGATTTTTTTTTCTTTTGTTTGCTTGCACTTTTTTAGTTTGGGTGGATTGTTGCTGAGGGCGTGGAAGAAATTGCAAATTCCCCCACCACTCCATAGATTTGTTTTTTTAATAGCTGTTTACCCCCTCTTTGTCGTTTACTCTCATATTTTTTGCTTTTTACCTGACCAAGGGGGTAGTTGGGATCCGACATTCCCCACTATCCCATTTTTCCCTTCTGTTAATAAATTTTCTTCCTACAAGTCCCCCCGTTTGAGGAAGCGTGGGAAATCTTACCTTTCCCCCCACGTATATATCTAGTTTATATAATATCGATTTAATAAAATATATAATTTAATATATATGGGGTTCCACCCTTCCGTTTTTCTGTGGAATCTAAAACCCCCTATGACAACATTTGTTTTTTGGTGTTAATCCCCCTTTTTTTCCTTGAAATAAATTTCAACGAACCTAGCCCCCCAGTTTCCCGGGGCCCCGCCTAATGTTGCAATTCCTTTTTTTGGGTTTTGATTTGTTGTAAGTTATTACGACCGTTTAGGTGATGTCCTTGGGTTTGAATCCTTCGCCAGACCCACTGGGGGGTTTCTTTTTTTATTTTTTTTGACGTCCCAAAGTCCCCCAGAATCTCTACAGCCTATTTCCCCAAGGTTGTTTCCGAAAAATTTTTATTCCACGATTTTATTGCATCCATTTTTTTTACGGTCCCCATGTTTGAGCAATTTTTGTTTTTTTTTCTTGTTGACCCCCATTTTGTTTAGGTTTCTTAAGAAACAACTTAGTGTTTGTAGATGCAATGATTTTTGGGGTTTACCCTGGGTGGTGTTTAAAACTAGAAATTGGAAATTATTAAAAATTCAACCCAGTGTGAAAAAATATAACCTCTAGGAAAAATCTAGTTTTGTACACATAAACACAAAAGTGGATTCTTGTTTTTAAAGCACTGCTAAACATAAGGCTCAAAATAAGTCCCCCAATGGGTCCCCCACCAACCCTTGCAACACTAAACACATTCAGTTCCCCTTACTTTCAATATTTTTAAACACAAAAACACAAAAACATCAGCAACAATAACACATAAATACCAATGAACTCCGAAACGGAGATGTCACCACCACCAACCCCCAGTATCCCTAAATTCCTTACCAACCAAAACAAAGATCCAACCTAAGGATTCATTTGGATCTATTGTGACCCAGAACAGTGGTAATGGGGAACAAAAACCCAATCTTTTAATAAAATTAATCTTGATTTCTTTAAAAATTTCCCCCTTGCTGGGAAAACAGACTAAACAAAAAAGAGAAAAACCCTCCCTTTACTGTGTTACGTTTGGGTGTCCCCCCCCCAAACACTTGAACTTTGCCCCTTTACCAACCCCACCCACCAATTCCCAACGTTCCAAACCACAAAATCTCACACCTTTTACAACTAGCAATTTTCCAATCAAACTTTTTCATTTTTTTCTTAGATTAAGCTGTTGTTCCATTTGT
>JAKWJA010000679.1:0-57521 GCA_027704765.1 Solanum habrochaites
GCACCATCTGCCTGGTAAGTCCAAATACACGAGAGAAGAGAACCCTTGTGGTCCCGACACAGGAATTAAGCGTGACACTACACAACATAATCAAAAACAGGCGGGGGAATCATGATGTGATCCAAACCGTACATACCCCGCGCCGGTTGATAAAAAATAAACATGGTTAGTTGTTCCCCGGAATTTTTCAGGGTGAAGCACCAATAGAGGGGAACAAAATCCCCTCAAGGCCCCAAGAAGACTACATAAGGCTATGACAATACTTGCAACTCCCGAGAGCCACTTTTCTTGCCCCTCTACCACCGAGGCCAACACCTTTGGGTAACTAGTAGCCGTGAGGAAATGCTCATTCCAGAGTTTGTTTTCATTCAGGCTACCTTTTTGTGATCCACATGCCCAATAGCTAAGGTTAGGGCATTGCGTAAAGCTGTGTAGGAGGCCTGACGTGGACTGATGTAATGGGCTCAGTGTGTATTTTTCTCTCTTCGACTGATGGGATAGGCTGCTTCTGGTGTTCACTGAGCTCCCGTACAGGACGTCATTTTTCACTTGGCACTCAACTAAGGGATTTTCCTTAGCACAGCGCTAACTATCCGGTCTCCAGAAACTAAACCACAAAGACAGAGTGGCAACTTTTGTGCACGACCAGGAGAGTGCAGTTAGCATTCTTGGGATAGATTCATCGACCTCGTTTCTTGAGAAGTTTCCCAACTCACACCGGTATATATGATGAGTTCACTGAAGTGAATATTCTAATCGGGGACTTGATAAAATAATAAAGCGGTTTTGGCCTATATCATTGGATCTTAGGGTGAGTGTCCTTAATCGCTGAGATTGCCTGAAAAAGTTAAAGAAAAGCTCCCCAAATTATAAAGCTTTGGAGTACTATGGAAGGCAGATTATCAGGAGAATAACCTTCGCATCCACTAACAATGATGTTGTGGCTAAGCAAACCAGTGACTCCACCTATGCAGACTGAATGAGAAAAAGGTGACAAAATCACTGATATGTGGTAGATATTAATGGTAAGGTAGAGTATAACACTGTAAACGATGTTGAGTGCTCTAAAAGGTAACTCCCATCCCATGCCTAGGACCAACACACCCCCCATTTTTGCCTCAAAGATTATTGAACAAGACCGAGGATGGTAAATATCGGCGTTTTATACAATTTAAGCAACTGTCTATCAATGTCCCTTTGTTGAAAGGATTTTTAACAAATGCCCCCGGTTACTCCAAGGTTTATGAAGATCTAGTTACAAGAAAAGATCGATCCACTTTTGAGGATGAGAGAATCAGCATTGTAAGTGCTGTTGTTCCAAGATCCTGGTAAAAAGAAATGAAGACCATGTGTGTGTCAGCTATTCATTATCCAATCGGGCTATACATTTCGAAAGCCTGATGTGATCTATGGGCAAGCATAAATCTTCATCCCATCTCGATTTACAAGAGGTTTGGGTTTGGGGTGATCCCCAAAAGACCACTGGTTCGATGCGGCTACTGATGCTGGATCGACTAGTGAAAAGGCCTATAGGGAATACTCCATTATGTGTCTAGTAAAAGTGGAGTCGGTCATGATTTCTGATGTCTTTGATTATGAAGAGTCGATTTCAAGGGCCATTATTCTTGGGAGGCCGTCTTGCTATGGGAACAGCCTTAGTGATATCAAAAAGGTGCAGATAAAATTTTCGGTTGTTGAACACCGAGTCGAGGACCTTTAACATTTTGTTAGGTCCATGAGTCAGGAGTGGTGAGCTTCAATCGGTATCTCTATAATCCTACAACATTTGTGAGACATCTGATACACAAATAAAGAACGTCTTAGGTTGTAGAAGCATTAGCGGCAGTGATAAGAATTTTGATAGCTATTGCATGGATGTGACTGGGGGTGGAATTCGACGGGTCATTGATAGAGTCTCGGGCGCTTTGATCGAGGTAGACTGTTTCGGTTTAAGACGAAGAAATATGAGTTTAGATACGAAAATCGGAGTCCCACCTCTCCACTTCTGTTGATATACCATCTATTAGACGGGAGGCTCATTGCTAGAAATACAATTCTCTCTTCCACCCTCATCTCATCAGTAGAATTCTTAGTAAATGGTAACACTTTGACGGTAATCTTGCAAATCAGATCCCTAATGATACAACAACTTCAGAGTTTTATTAAAGTGCTAACAATAAGTTTTTTAAAGACATTTGGGTGGACTATTGCGACATTACGTTTTCATTAGCGCTGCGATCCGCCTCCTCGTATTTGATCTCATCAATTCCCAACTCATGCCTTACTGCATAAGCCAAGTTATTTGAGCACTCCACAGACTAGCTCTAAACTACCGTCCTATGTCCAAATGAGTGTGTGTAAAGCGAAGGAAATCAGATATTGGGTTGGAAGTTGTGCTCCGAGATCCTCTATCCGATTCCGTGCTGCATAGTAGTTGGCGGTTACCCCCTGCTCAGTGTATACCTAAGACCATGCGGGGAATTGACATTGTGGTCCACAAACGAAAAAAAAATTGAACCTTGTCCAAATGAGAACCGTTACTGGATGGAGCGTGCTGTCATGGATTACCCCCTAAATTAAATGCATGGAGCTGGAAAAACCGCATTTCCTATGCTTCACCATCGATTCATTTACTCATATGTTGCGGATAGACTTGCCCGGGTCAGAAAGGGTTCGATATTCGCTGGTTTCTTGATTGGAATTCAGGGTATACTGCAGATTTCTATTGCAACCATATGCGATCAAGTATAAAACCACTTTTAACCTCGTCATATGGGGACCTTTTGCTTCAAAAAATGTTCGTTTGGGTTGGCTGCTTCAAGGTGCACCTTCCCGTCCACCTTTTTATGTGTATGATGTTGATATTTTCCACATGTGAACGATACTGATATAGATATTTTTTTATGGATGAATTTTTTCTGTGGGTTGTAGGTGAGTCATTTTTCTCCGATCGGTCTGATCGAACAATCTTTATATCCTGATGTCCTTCGAGACTGTGTAAGCTGCAATTAGTACTAATTGAGAGAACTCCATGTCATCTTCAGGTGATCTTTGTTGTGAAAAAAAGCTATGTGTTTGCATGAACTATCTGCGGCTAGTGTATATTGCTGTTCCATCGACTTGTCCTTGTCCAGGATCAAGAAAAAAGTTTTCATGTACGGATGTGAAGAAGTTCTTTTGGGATTGACCATACTTTTTCTATAGGGACTGAGCTTTTTGTGCCGACGGGCGCTAAAAAAAAAAAAGATAAAAATTCGCGTTGTTTTACCATAATGTGAGATGGTTTGTGTGTTGGAGCATTCCATTTCCTTCTCCCATATTGGTGGACATCACAGCGGTATCTGACCGCTCATGAAGAATTACAATGTGGTACTATTGCCAACTCTTCATCAGATGCTCATGAGTTACTAAAGCCTGTGACCGGTGGCCGAACGGAGATAGCGGTATGTCATAAACGCACGAGCTCCCTCTAAAACCCCAGTCTTGTGTATTTGAGTTATTTTGATGTTTGGGGGTATTGCCGTTATGGGCGCCTTTTGTGAGTTTCTCATAATGAAGTACATTCAGTAGCAGTTTGATTATTTATCTAAATGTCGAAGCCATCGCCCTCAGCAAACAATGAAGGTCAGAGTGGTCCTGCATTCTTAAAAAAGAATATATTCCTTTTTGTTGGCACCCCATAAGGGCAACTTTTAGTGATCTGGGGGCTCCCACTATCTGGCCACAGATTGTCAAGGAGTTTTGGAGAAATATGGGGTTCGCCAATAATGTGTCCTACTCCTTACGACCCCCCAAAACTAGTGGTCAATTTGGAAGTGTTCGAATCAGGAGATCACACCGATATTGTCAAAAATCAATGAAACCTAGTAGAACGGATTGGTCAGGAGCTTGATGATGCTCTTTGGTCCTAACCACATTGGCAGCGTATAAGACTCCAATATGTATGCTCCATAACAACTTGTTTGGGAAAGCTTGTCATCTGTCCGATTGATTTATAGAATAAGCCTTTGGGCTATGAACGTTGAAATGGATTAGAGCGTGCTTGCCGAAAAAATTGTTCCTGGGTTGGATGAACTCGATAAGTTCCTCCTGAAGCTTATGAAAGCTCAGACCCATACAAAGAAAAATTAAGAAGTACCATGACCCAAAAAATTGGAAAAAATGAGAGTTTATGGTCTGGATCTGGTGCTTTTCTATTCAATTCAAGGTTGGCTCTTTGTTTTCCGTAAAGCTCATGTCCCAATTGACTGGTCCATCTTTGGTTACCCCACCTATTCCCTCATGGAGCAAGTTGAGTTGGCAACTAAGATTGTGTGTGGTTTCAAGGGTAAATGGACAATGCAATAAAAAATCAATTTCGGGGCAAAAAAAATTGGTAATCAGGCGAATGAAGTGATCGAGTCATACATCTTCATGAAGTCTGTTAATCAAGTTTCCTCAGTCGTGCCGCGTCATATTAAAGCAAGGCGGCTTGTTGGGAGAGCAACCCAATACTTATAGTTTTTCTTTCTAGTAATGGTAGCATTTTTCGACTAAGGAGTTGTTAAATTTGCAAGAAAATCACCCCGGGAGTGAAATTCCTCAAAATTACTCTGGCACAGTCATACGGATACAGGCGACGGACCTTGCTCTTGCGACGGACCATCGCATGAATCCGTCGTGCTATTACGTATTTATGTTATTTGTCAAACTATGGCACACGGCGACGGGAACCAACGACGTACCATCACAACTAGACGCAGGGCCGTCGTCGGTAATCGTCACCCTCATTATAAACGCGTACCCTAACCCGACCGCTACTGGGTTTTTTAAAAAAGAAATCAACATTTAAAACCCCCACCCTTCTTCACACCGATTCTTTTCACTCTTTATCCATGGTCCCTCGTCTTTTCAACTTCAAAGATCAGATACCCCTCTCTCGCTCTACACCGATCATTTTCTCCTAATTTTTCAAATTCCTAAAATTCATCATCTGACTAGTCGGAGCTCTGCTGCTGTCTTTTGTTCTTCTTGACACCAAGTACCTTTCCCTCTTGTTTTTTTCTCAATCGCAGGTCATGTCTCTAATTTCTATCTCATTTATTTGAATTTTTTGTTTATCTTATATTATCCTAATTCTTTCTTGAATGTTCATTCTTTTAATAGAATTCTAATCTTGACCTAGGTTGAAAATCCTTGAAATTTCCATGTAAAACGCTTGAAATCGGTGCTTTAGCATGGCGATTTACTAAGGTATTTGGGATTAGACAAATGTGTTAAAACACTACGAAATTCGATTTGGGTCCTAGGGTATGAATGGGGCAATCCCCATTTCTAATCACTGAGTACAGAACGATACCATGACGGACCGTCTACCACGACGGAACGTCGATGGGTCCGTTCCAACAGCCCTAACAACCCCGCCACTTCGCATTTTCTCTAAGTTCCCCCCCAACGTCCACATGCGACGGACCGTCGTTCCCATTAAGGTTTCGTCCTTCACAACGTTCTGGTTGTCAAAAACCTATTCCTAGTGGTCTCCTCACTTTTTTCTAGTGTACCTCCCACCGACACATGCGATGGACCTCATTCCCTACGACAGTTCGTTCTGCACACCGTTCTGTTGTCAAGACCTAGTTCCTAAGGTCTCTCATTTTTTAAGTTCCTCCAACAGACGGGGGTAGGGGGGCGGGGGGTGACACTACGACGGACCATCATCCCCACGACGTCTGTCTTGCACAAACCGTATGTTGTCACAGACCCTGTTCCTAATGTTCTCTCTCTAATTTTTCTAATTGTCCTCAGATGGAACAACTAACATGGATCCGTCATACCCACGATGGTCCTCCCCTATCCGTGCAATGACCGTTAATGGTCAGAGACCCCTCTCCTAGGTCTCCTATTTTATTCACTGTCCTCTGACTGACAACCTTACGACGGACCGTGTACCTGTGGACGGTCCATCCTGCACATACCATCATACTTGCAGAGACTCTCGTTCATGGTTCTCCATATAAACCAAGTCCAAGTAATCACGATGGACCCCCCTTGACGTCCGTCATACTACGGTGAGTCATCAGCCTGGACCGCGTGTTTCACGTGTGCGATATATAAATGTCAATTACATCGTAATCTTTATTTATTTTTGTGGTGGTTTTTGGCGTTATGTTTGGGCTCTTGTAGACACTATTGATTCGTTACAGGTACGATCTATTATGGTCCTCAAAACCAGATCGAGTCTAACCCGGCGGGTGATCAAAGTTTGTCGCCCCTCTCCCCACCTGATCATTGACTCTGATGATTAGCGTTGGACATCGAGTACTTGCCCCCCAGGCACTTCCAATCCACCTCATCCCGAGCTGCACGTGCTTCCAGAGCCAGCAACCCAAAAAGGTTCACTCAGCATAGTCACTGCCTCCCAGTCTGATTAGGGCCGCAGCACTGACCCTGCACACCTTCTTGGGTCACTACTAATGAAAGAGCGTCCTGCTCCTTAGGAGTTTCGTGGGTTGGAAGAAGCCGTCCCGGATCTGTTTGAGGTTCCCGCATCCCGCTCCCGCTGCAGATTCTGCCTCGTATGATGAGGCTTACAGTTTGGAATCCACACCCGATTCACCAAATCGTGGCTCTAACCCCGGTGACCGACCAGCCCAAGTGGTGGTTGTGTTTATGGCAAGTATCAAGTCTATGCCGATGCAAAGTCTGAATTAACAAAGGAAGTCATGACTAGGGTCACTTCTCCCATTGGAGCGGCGGTTCCTTAGTGAAGTCTCGGTCTCCCCGGCGACGGGATGCCAGAGCTCCACATCTCTTCAAACCAAACATCGACTAGAGTGGACATCGCATCCGGTGGAGTTATAAGTCTAAGAGCAGAGTTCACCACTCCTACGTAGAGACTCTACGGATCACAGATGTGATTTTTGGCGTGTGCTGCCCCTTCCAAACAGGCCCAACAGTAGTATGGGGTGCCGAAGTGTACGTGGCGTTCAGGTAAATTCCCAGCCTCATTTCGCAGTTTCTATACGTCGAGAATTTTGATGCTAATGCGGACCCCTTTCCACCGAGTGACTTACCGATGGCAGATTGTTAAGATTGGCCAATGTCCTCCTGCGTGTGCCACAGCTGAGAGAGACCACTAAGAGTGGGATGGCCCTTCCTTTGTCAACGCAAATTTTTGGTGGTTGATTGCCCAACCACTGGGGCCTTTCCCTCCACGCCTCTGATAATATCGTCACAATTGGGATCAGCATACTGATAGCGGCGATGATATTCGGGTTTGAGGTGGATTTTGTGGGGTTTCCTACAGGCAGTTATGCATGAGAAAGAACTTTAAGTCAGTAACACACTTACCCTTTCCCGTGCATGATATTTTCTCTATGCAGGTCCGCAGGTGTTCCAATATGGCACGTTGATCAGCTCAAGACCCCTCTAGGCACTGTTGATATCGGCCTCATCAGGGATGAGGCCAATGAGTTGGATCCATGCAAAGGGCTACATCCAGAGTTGCCTCCACTTAGTGAAAATCTGGCTGATACGGTAGCACAGGCCCGCATGTCTACGCAGGCGGCTTCCACTGACACTACCTCGGTCGAGTCTATCCCGGGTAGTAGAACTGCCCCGAGCTCCTCTCACTCAGCCCCTTTACCCACTCTGGTCCTGCTCGCTAGGGTACAGAAATTAGAGGCGCAAATGGCTACACTTCAGCATCATATCCAACCTTGGATGCACAAGTCTATTGCCGAGGCAGAAGAGCGCTTGGAGCGGAGAATGGTCCAGCACACAGAGCGGAAGATCGCTGAGGTTCATCAGCGCTTGGATGTTTTTGAGTTGCGGGTGCTAGCCAGTCTAGCCCCTCCGATGGATGTGTCGACCCTTAAGGCTGCGGTCGACAATCTTCGCACAGATATTGATATGATCTAAGAGGCTAGGGTGCCTAAGTATGAGGCCCCTTCTGCAGAACCTACTGAAGACACCGTGATGGAGGCCCTATTCGCCACTTCAGAGATTCCACCACCTCCCCCTTGAGATCATGCCAAGAGGCGTAGGGGTCTAGAGGAGGATGAAGCTCGAGCATGGAAGAAGGAGCACCGTGAGATGGAGGCTGCGAGGAGAGCCTCGCTTGCTGAAGAGGAAGCGCGTCAGATGAGAGTATGAGAGTTAGCTGCTGGGGCGTCTAGCTCCAGAACTATGGAGATAGCGTGAGGCACTGCTGATAGTGCTGTTGATGCTGAGGAAACCACTGAGGGTGTCCAGATTATAGAGGTGTTGGTTCCAGGGAACCAGACCCACCAGCTTGCTGATCGACGGCGCTTTGCGCCCAGGTTTGCTTCACCTACCACTCTATTATTTCAATTTTTTTATGCATTTGGGACAATTGCATGTCTTTTTGTTGTGGGTGGGGTAAATGGAATGTGAGTGCTAGGGTGAAGTCTGAGTAGCCCAATTCACTATCTTTTTTTGGAGTTTTCTTGCCTGTGTTCTTTTTCCCCAAGAGACTGATTACTTTTTCTGCTGAACTGGCATGTCTGTATAGCTGTGATACATAGTTTAATTCTAAAGCTTATGGCTAGAAATGATAACTCCCTGAAAATTGAAAATGGAAAATGATGAATGACTAGGCCATAAGTAATTGATAAATGTGTGGGCTCTAATCATGACATAGATGGTACACCAATGCAAGACCCTAGTCTAAAAATTGACAGGTGTCTGATAATCTGGTAGAGTAATGATAATGTCAAGTGAGTGTGAGGAAGATTTGGATCGTCCCACTATTTGTACTTGATCTAGAGACTTTTGCCCCCTGGTAAGTCCTGCTTAAACAGCTGTAATAGAACATTAAGAAGCATCATAGGCTTTATTCAATATAACCCTTATTTAGCCAAATAAAATAACAATCAAATGAAATTTCATCCTCTCGTTGATCCAAATGATTTGAGCTTAACTAGACCTTCTTTTCATTTCCCCCTAACTGATCTTTTCTGAGAATAAGTGTTGCCCTGGTCCCTCCTTGGACATGTGCACCTCAGTTATGCCAAAAGCAAAGTTGATGGTGGCTTATGCAGTAACAACCCTTTTATGCTCTGACCCAACTTTGGGGTATTGTTAACCTTGACTCTGGCAAATCCATGAGTTGAGGGTGCTATTATGATGAATGCTCTGGAAGTGGGGTTAAAAGTACCAAAGGAGAGAAAGAAGCAATATAAGTGACTCAAGAATTAGTAAAGAAAAGTAGAAAAAATAATGTACAAGAAAATACAGCACGAAAGAAGAGAGTCCACTACAACACAAATTGACGAAAAAGGGAAAACAGCAGGTGAAAGAATATGAGAAACTGTCAAAATACAATGATAAAAAATGGTAATTTTAGCCGACATATCAGGAGGGCAAAAAGTCATTAATGTATACCAAAAATATACCCCTACCCTGACCCTGAGCCTATGTCAGCTAGAGTAAAGTCCTATCGTGATCCTAATAGTTTATAGCGAACTTAAAGCAGTGAAAATAAGGCCAGGCTTATGGATTATTTATGATGATTGTGAATTGTTCTGAGAGTGAGTGTTGAAAAGTACTCCTTATACTCAAACTGAATCATTGGTGGAAAATGCGGAGTTTGTTTTAACGTAATGAACTAGTTTGCAATACCCGGAAATAGTAGCAACCATCGGTGAGAAATTGAAAGGAAAGGTTTTATGCATGGTGAGGGTTGTGTCCATGGTCTTATTCCCACATAATTATCCTAATCGTGATAGCATGATACATATGATTAGCTTGATCGGAATTGATGACAAACAACGAATGTAAGTTGAGGGTGTTGATATACCGTGGTTTCACGGTATATTAATACTTTTTCCTTTAAGTGTAGTGTGGTCCAAAGACTTTTTGTGCTAATTTTTATGTAAGTTTCTCTTTATTTTTGCAGGCAATCTTCTAAAAGAGGAATTGGGCGGAGGTTTTTTAGCGAGAAATACGAAAAGTACCACCTACGGAGCTTGTTACGGTTCTTTCTTCGTGCCCTTGACGTCTCTAGGTGGCATCGTAGTGCAGTTTGCTGAGGAAGATTGGAAATCTGACCAAGTGTAGGGTTTACGGAGTCCGTTACGGATCGTCGTATCCCTAACGGTCGTCGGCTGGTTTCGTCTTGAAGTTGTCAGATAAGTATCCCATTATCCCAATTCCAAGCGTTTATTGTTTTTTTTTTTTTGACGGAGACCCTCGCGACCGTTTGTGCCTGTGACGATCCATCATATCTGTCGTCGAGGATCATGAAAAGAGCCGCAGAAGAAATTTAAACAAGGTATGGGACGACGGAAAGTCCATGACTGTCGTCGTGAAACCAACGAACTATCCATCGCGAGGTCCGTCGCCCCCAAGCCATCTTTTTCACACATTTCCCCTAAATATATTCCTTACTGTAATTAGGTTTATATTTTTTTTATAAATAGTTCGAAAAACCCCCTCGTTGTTGGAGGTTAGACCTTGATTATTTTTTAGACATTTTTTGAGATTCTTGATAGTTTGAGACTTCTTGTATTATTGTTGGTGATTTTTTTTTTCATTAATCAAGCGAACTTTCGGATTTTAACTCTTTCTTATTGAAGTAAGTACATGAATCTTATAACCTATATTTGAAATTGTGATTATGACTATGGGTCACTACACGTCATTATAGGTTGTGGGAACCATATACAATATGAGTTAAACCTAACTAAAAATAACAATTCTAGAATATGTCTTCCTGTATTGATAATTCTTTTGCTTAGAAGTCTTTTAACGATGGAAAACGTTAGAACTCCCTTAATGCTACTTGACAACCAAGAGTTAGATAATAGAAAAGAATATCAACATAGATTTAGTGGATAACTAATCTAATGGCTAGTATTGATTGATACTAGGTAATAACTTAGTCAAATTTAAATACTATGCTTAATAGGAGGTAAAGATAAGGTTATTATAGCAACACACGAGCCGTACCCAGTGCGGAGTAAATTTTTAGATGCCCACGGCGCCACGGGCTTTAGAATCATAACGTTCACTTTGCATGCAAGTACTAGGAAAGAAGTGTTATACGTTCGAATTATCAGTTATGAAACCTGTGGGGAACATGTAAACCGTAGTTTTACTTTGATTAATGATTAACTCCAACATTCTAAGTTGTTTTTGTTGTCTCCTTTAATTACGGCTAGTTTATTTTCATTTATTTGAAATGAAAACCCCCCCTTTATCATTTTTTCTTTCCAAGAAAGTAATTTACTGAATCAATTTAATAATAATTGAAGTTCAGTCTAAACATTTTCCCTCCTCGTGGGAACGATCTCAACCTCATTAGTTGGGTGTATTTTCTTGACATGACCCGCTTTACTTCTTCTTTGAGAGTAAGTTTGAGCGTATCAGCTGCCTAATGAGAGGAAGAAAAATATATTTTGTTGAGAATAAGCAAGGAGAAACCTTGTCAATGGCGGTTCATGTTGAAAACGAGCTCGAAGAGCAAACTATTTGGTATGTGGATACTGGTTGCACGTACCCACATTAATGGAAATAAGTCTTCTTTTTTAACTAATTTGAATGAACAATTCCGGTTGATAGTTAGTTTTTGTGATCTTTCACAGTGATTGATGGGAAAGGGTTAATATCTAGATTAGAACAAAAATGAGGGTGTTTTTAAGATCATATCTTATGTTTCTATGTTCCTCTTGAAAAGGAATTTGTTTATGTACGTCAAACTTTTAGAAAAGGGATATTGTGGTCATCTTAAGGAATGATGACATGTGAAATTTGTGATCCTTCCAAAGAATTCTTGTTCTATTGGTGAAAATGAGTCAAAATAGGTTTTTCCCTTTAAAGATGGAAAATGTTCAATCTTGCTTATGGCGGAAGTGAAAAAAAACCCTTCATGGTGGTGGCTTTTTTGATATGGTCACTTGAACTTTTTGTGGGTTGAAGTCCTTCAAAGGAATAGTATGGTGACGGTGGCCTACCCTGAAATTTTTGTTCCCTCCCAAGTTTTGTGAGAATGTTTTTGTTGGAACAACATCGTTCTTAGTTTCCCAAAAGTAATGTCTTGGAAAAAAAAAGAGCCAAGGGTATTGGGGCGATACACACTCGTATATTTGAGGGCTAATAACACCTAATCTTGAATGGAGGCAAAAGGTATTTTATTACCTTTACTGATGATTATTCCAGGAAGACATGGGTGTATATTCTGCAAGAAAAGTCGAAGGCTTTTAATATATTTAATAGCTTCAAAGCTCGTGTGGAGAATGAGACTGGAAGGACCATTAAGAACATTCGGATAGATCATGGAGGAAAATATTTCTCTAAGGTATTTGATGTTTTCTGTGAGACTCAAGGCATTCTAAAATAGCTCACAATGGCCTATACAACACAGCAAAACGGTGTAGCACAGAGAAAGAATATAACCATTCTTAATATGGTTCGTAGCTTGTTGTCTCAAGGAAGAGTTCCAAAGGAATTTTGGACGGAAGCAGTAAATTGGAGCATTCACATCTCGAACATAAATCCCACTTTTTGTCTTCGAGATATGACACCTGAGAAGGCTTGGAGTGGAAGGAAACGGGCAGTAGATCACTTTAAAGTTTTTGGTTCCATTGCTTATGCACATGTTCCATAAGCCAAAAGAAAGAAGCTTGATGATAGAGGCGAGAAATGTGTTTTTCTTGCTGTTAGTGAGGCATCCATGGCATACAAGCTATCCAATTCATTGAAAATGAAGGTTATGACCAGCAGAGATGTAGTTTTTGATGAGGAGAACAGTTGGCATTCGAATATGCATCAATCTACTCCAATCTTAATTACTAATTAAGTTTAAGAAGCTGTTGCAACACCCGCCGGCCACGAAGTTTCTACTTCAAAAAAGACAGCAGTTGATGAAACTTCAGCGAATCAGTTTTTGAAGAAACTTGGCTTGGCAACAAAATCAGGTGCCTCTTCGTCGTGCTCGGTCCAGGGGGGGGATGCGGTGAGAATTCTTCGTTGGATGTTGCTGTCTCCGGTCCGCGGCGCGGCCTTACCTGCTTCCTGCCGCTGTCTTCCCCCTTTGGCATTGTCTGCAGCTTGTGCTCTTCACCCCCTTTTTGACCTGCCGTTCACAGCAGGAAAATGGAGGAACGTCTCTAGGAATCTGCAGATTGATGCTCCTTGAAAGAACACCACTTGGGAGTTAACAAATCTTTCCGAAGGGACAAAAAACCATAAGGTGTCAAGTGGCCTATACAGCCGAAACTCACAGAAAAATTGTGAAATAGACAAGTCATAAGTCGGGCATTATTGGCTAACGAGGATACAAACCAAGACTGAGTGTGTACTACATAAGCAGAAGTATTTGCTCGCAAGTTGGTCAGGGCATGGACACAATCAGAATGATAATTGCGTTTGGGGGGGGGGGTCGGTCACAAAATTTGTGGCCTATCATTTCAATTGGATGTCAAATCATCTTTCCTAAATAAAGGACACTTGGCAGGAAGAGGTATATTATACGAGGGGGGCAACCTTCTGGTTACATCAAGTTGGGAGATGAGCATAATAAGGGGTAAGGTATAAAAGTTGAAAAAGGCTCTTTATGGACTAAAACAAGGCTCTGCGAGCTGGGTTAGTAGCATGAGTCTTATACTTTCTTAAAATTTGGTTTCCATCATTGAAATGTCGATAGACACTCTCTTTTTGTTAAAATTGAAAAACTTGGATAAATGCTCATAGTGTGTTTATATGTTGATGATCTTATATTTAAATAGGGAATGATAGTGTAATTGTTTCGTGACTTTAAGAGATCTATAATGAAATAGAACTTGAGATGTCTGATCTTGGAAAGATGGGCATCTTTTCTGGTTTAGAAGTAGTGGCAATTTGGTTGTGGAATATTTGTTTACACAAAAGATATTGCGGGAAAATTTTAGATCGATTCATGAAGAACCGCAATCGCTCAGTCGAACTCTAGTGAGTTTGGTTCGAAGATAACAAAGTTGGAAGAGGAGATATGATAAACCACACACTCTATATAGCCAAAAAAAAAATTGTAGGCAGTTTGATGTATTTTAATCCTACACTGGCCTGCATCACTGTATGTTGTATGTCTTATAAGCAGGTATATGGAGAGTTCGGGGCAGAATCACTTGCTAGAGATGCCCCACGAGAATCCTTACACGCATTAAAAGGTCCTAAGGATTTTGGTTTTTTTTTTCCATAAGGACAGGTGCAAATCTGCTTTGATTGTTTTTTATGATCGCGATTATGCAGGAGATCAATATGATAGAAAGCGGCACTTCATCTATGTTTTTGTGGGGGGCTAGTCAAAGGGGTTGTTTCATGTGGTCTTACTAGAAAAAAAAATTGTCACTTATATCGACTACTGAAGCGGAATTTTGTTGTTGCTACACAGCTTGTACTTGTCAAGGCATGTTTGCGATTAAGGAGAATTCTGGACGAAACTACTACTCAACAATTCAAACAAGAAAGAGCAACTACAATTTTCTTTGCTGATACATAATTTATCCACTTACCGCTTTCCAAAAAAATCTTGTTTTATTACAACATGGAAGAACACATTGATGTGGGAAGTATTCATTTCCTGGGAGAATCTCAATAATGTCATGGAGAATAGAGATGCACTACTGTCGAAGTGAAGACCATTGGCAGACATATTTACTAAATCTTTCAGGTTTCACCTTTCAAAAAGCTGAGTATTGAGTGGGAGTCAATAAATGGATGAGTGTCAAGAAGGTGCAGTTAACTAAAGCTTGACAATTTTTCAGTTTAAGGGAGGTTTTTAGTGTTAAAAATTAAGTTTAGTAATTAGAAGTTCTGTTAGAAATAAAATGGCAGATATGTTAATTTTTGTCCTATGTCTTTAGGAGTAATTAAAATTTAAAAACGTGGGCAGCTTTCAGTTTTAGGATTAATTCCTAATTTTTAGCTTCAAGTTGTTTTAGCATATAAAGAATTGTACTGGCAGCTCTTTAAGTCATTTATTCAAAAAACAACGTCTTCAATAATATTTCCTTTCTCTTCTATATCGTTTTTTAACTTATAGATATATTTCTAGATTCTATTTTTTTCTATCAAAATGGTCAAAATGTTTTATTGAAAATCAAATGAGAAAAATTGGCGGTGTTCTAAAGAGGACACATAGAATATTTGATAAGTCATGGGCCACCTAATTCATTATGTGCTAAGAAGAATAATTGTTAATGTTGATCTGAATAGATTCTTATATCAAAACTTAATCACTGAGGAAATTTTCAACTCAACTTTGTGCTAGGAAGTTTTTATATCTGTTGTAGATTCAAATCGCTTAAGTTAAGAGTTTACATTTTATGACCTCGTTCTATAATTTTATTAGATATGTGTATCTCATGCTTTTCTAAATTTAGACACTTTTTAAAAGCAATCTTTCATTCTTCAGTGGTCATATATTTTTCATTTTATTTGTATCCTTACTTGGCAAAATGAAGAATTTAAAATTAAATAGACTCAGAAAATATAGAAAGCTCAGAATATCCTCCATGTTACTCAAATAAAAACATCTATTGTGGTTTCAAATAAGGTTAAATTAGTTTATATATAAAATTTTTCCTCCATATTATAATCTCTTAATATTTTCTTTTTAAACTGTTCTGATTCTTCGGAAGCTTATTATCGCCTTCTACCAATAATTATAGAATCAAAATTTTTCACACCTTTCACTAATTTTAGCTTGTGAATATTTTTGTAAATAATTAACTTTCTATCTTGACTAATCTTTATTACTACCAAATATATATCCTTATTATTTCTATAAAAAAATAGATTGAAGATCTATACCCCAATTACAACATAAAGATATAAAGTATTAAAAGAAATTAATTAGTAGTAACAATATCTTGTACTTTATCAAAATGGCATATAACATCCAAATTTAAGAAAAAAATTTCAATCAAAAAAAAATTTCAAAATAAAACAAAATGAGAAACTTTATATTGTAGGCATATGCAGACAATTATATTATTTACTTTGACGATGGGAAAATAACCATATTTTTATTATCAGTGGGGTGTCATATGCCTTCAAGCATATAGATACGTCGTATCTTGTCACTTCCTTTTTTTTTTCAATTTGTAAATTACAAATGATTTGGTAATTATGAATTATTTTTTTTTTATAAAAAGGTTAGGATATTTGTAAAAAAAAACCATCCAGCAAACAAAATGTCTGTCAGTTGCTTAATTTGATTTAATATTATCAACAATAAACTTTATGACGTCTTAACAAAAGAATAAAAGAGAATAGTAACAAATTGGCATAATGATAGGTTTTCATCAACCTTGATTGTGTTGCACCCTTAAGCTTTCATCATCTTAATCTTTCACCATAATACAAAAATGATTCAAAAAATGTAGTTCACAAGAATAGGAAAGTATAAAAAAATCCCCAAGCAATATGAAGAAAATAACATAAACAAAAGAATTAAAGAAGGAAAACCTATAAATAACAGAGTCATCAATAACTAAAAATAAAACCAACAATATATATATTACCTATCAAGTTTGAAATGTTTGAATTTGAATAATCTCAGGCAACAATCATTGGCATATGCTCATCTTATTTTCTCATACAGTAAACAAAAGAAGTTAATGACAAATAAGTAAACATTATAAATTGTAGGGGCCATAGGTCAACATGATAAACTTAGTATAAATATAATCAAAAAAGAAAGAAATATTTACCATTGGAAGCGATGTTATAGGCTTTTGTATTTATAGTACTGAATAAATTTATAACTTACATACATCATATGAATTAAACACTATAGTCATATAAATAGAAAATTGTAACTTACCTTAGTATTAAGTGTCTTAATTGTATATCGAACTAATATCTTTAAGAAGGAATATGAAAGATATTTACGAAAAAGGTGATAATAACAAAACTATAAAATCTATTTTAATTTTGATTATTCAGTGGTCTTAATTGTAATATAATAATATCTCTGATAATAAATAAGGGTTTTTGGAAAGGTGACAATGGTGAACAAACTTAGAAAAAATATCTTAATTTCTAACAAAATTTTTAATAAAATCATCATTATTTTAATTTTCTTATTAAGGTTTCTTATAATTGGTAATATAATAATAGCTCTAAAATCAAAAATCACAGAAGGATTTCATTCAAGTGATAAATTGTGAACAAATAAAAAAAATAATCTTAATTTCTACAAAATTTTAAGGCAAGCAAATAAGAAAAACACAAAGAGGGGGAAAAGGATGCAAAAGGTTTTATGAATGGACTTAAGACGAAAATATTTTTTGGGTGGGCTTTATTAATTTTTGCTTATTTTAATGGATTATTTTTGACTACAATAAGTGGAGGCTTTAAATAAGTATTATTTGTGAGACTTTTTTAAATAAAATTTTGGTTGGGTGTTGTGGGTGTTGATTGACAAAATAACATCAGAAGGAATGAAAATAAAAATCAAATTAATATATATATATCCCTGGTTGTATTTTTATAATTATGAAGAAGAAGATTAAAATAAATATTTAATACTTTATTAAAAAGTGAAAATTATAGATATTATTATGAATAATTACTTCATGACAAATTCGGCTGTGAAGAGTTATTTGTGTAAATCTCCCTCTATTAATAAAATATTTATTTGTAATAAATTAGTTGTTCTTTTATAATAAAATACTGGACTAAAATAAAAAGAATGGTTTAAAAAAGGGAGAAAAAGGGAATAAATACGAATAGAGGGTCATTGATTTATATTAAACTTTATTATCGGGTAATTAAGGTGATGTTCTTGGCTAGGTTAAGAATGATGATAGTGGGTTTGAAGGTGATCTTTTAACTTCTTTATGGGGCATTTTTAAAAGAAAAATAAAAAAAAGGATAAACTATATAATTGCAAATTTTGGCCATTAAAGGGTGCCACGCCACATAAGCAATTTTTTATTCAGATTTATATATGTGTATAGATTTACTTGCTAGAGCTTAATATGTGTAACACACAAAATTAATTTACTGTAAAAATTTCAATATGTTACTGGTTTTACACACATTTTATTAAGTAGCACATAATATTTCACTCCCTCATTTAAATATGTATAACTTCTCGAAATCCCATAGTGTAAAACTTAAATAAAATTTTATCCCTACTCTTTTTCAATTTACAAAAATCCCTTCAAAATCAGTACTATACAGATACATAGAAAATAATTTAGATTCATTAATTCTAGTATATTAAAACAAAATCATTTACACTTTAAAAGGAAAGTGAGTCAATTTTGAATTTGAGTTCCACTAAGCAAGCTAATCAATTTGTTGTCAGTCTTTCTCAAATGGTAACAACTTCAATTAATTCAAATTGAAAAAATTTTAAAATCTCAATTCTCTTTCAAATCTCCTAGATGCAAAACAATTCAACAAATCCGTCCAAAATCAACGAAATCCAAAATTTATTTTTTCTCATCTTACATACGTCCTCATGTTCATACCTCAAATACATCGCAAATTTGCTCAAAATTTGATAGATACATAAGAGAGTTTTGACTAATTTCCTTTTTGTGAATCTCAAATACCACATTACAGTGGATCATATGAGATGATTAAAAATATAAAATTCTATAGTTTAGTGGAAGGAAATCACAAAAAAATATTGATGATGCGTCATTAGGGGCATACTCTTCATCTTACCTCAGATCGTGGCACACAGTTATTTCGCTGTAAAAGAAGTTACTGCTACTTCACTTGCTATTATCAAACAAAAGCATTAGTTGAAATACCGATAAATTTGTTCTTCTCCTTCCCTTATCTAAAAAAAATCTCTTTTTTTTAATCAAACTTGTCGATAATGTGTATTGATACACCCTGAATATATCCATCTTGTTAGATCATTCTGAAATCATGAAAAGTGAATGAGGTATCATGATACAAAAGTGATGCCATTATGGTTGGTCCAAAAAATTAACTTTGTGAATCTCAAGTCAACCATTGAATTTGATAAAGATCGATGAGTTGAGAAAAAGCTGGTAAACAATAACATTGCGTTTGAATATGAAAAAATAAGAGTTTGAATTTTCAATCAATGTATCCGGCTATTGATTGATACACATACCAACAGAAATGACATAAGAGATGCATAACTTTGATGATCTTCATACCTTTTATAAGTTGTGTAATCGTTTTCGGAATTTTGTTTCTGAGTATGGATATATTTCTCAATACATTGAGCTATTTATGTATCTCATTTAATCATTGTAAAGTGATAATGTTTATTTTTATCATATTCATTAATAAGTAATTATTTTTTTCATAGATGTAATGGTTTCGAGATTGATCCGTTACTTGTGGTAGTTGGCTAAGATAACATTAGTCGAAATTTCAAATTTACTATTAGATAGAAAATTGTAAAAAAATATTTGTTCATGCTGGCAATAATAGAATGGTTTTTATAATCCTCTACATTATATCATGTATCATGTAGCCATTATATGCGTTAACTAGATGTATATCTGTGGCTCCATATAAATTCTTCTCTAACACTACAATTGTCGGCAGGCTGGCGTTTGATAAAAAAAAATTGTATTGATATTAGCATGTTTAAAAGCATAATGTTGTGTAGAATTCATTATGTTGTGGTATTAATAACACATTTAATATTGTATTAATGCGCTCCATTTTTATTGTATCAATGGCGTACTGCACAGCACTTCATTTTTTGCCTCGAGCTAATCACAAACTTTTGGATAATAACATTTGGCGTATCAATCACCGTTTATAAGAATTTTTATACATAATTGTGGACTCTTAATGTATCGGTACCGTGTAGCATATACTATCCTTCTAATTTTAAATAAAATAGAAGAGACATAGCAACAACCAATACATGATAATGGTACATTGGTAGAAATTTTTATATCAAGTATCAAAACTAATTAAGTTTGGATTGTATCAAAATAATATTTTAATGTAATACACTGTGTATGATACATTATGATGTATCATAGTGTTAAAACAAAACATTATACATGTATTAAGAAATAAAATTTGACTAGATTCATTAAGTTAGTTATGTATCTCAAACAAACTAGTGAACCGTAAAATAGTCTTAGTATTTTGAACACAATAGTCGTTGTAACATAATGAAATTTAATATGTATTTATATTTTGAAGGCGAAATATTATCATTAATTTAAGAAACAAAAACTTGATAGCATTCAAATCTGATCTCATATATATCCGAAAAAGATGAACAATAAAAAGCGAACAAAAAATCACAATCCGATCTATTTTGGACTTCTCCTTCTCGAGTCTCTTCTTTAGAATACAAATATAGCATCAACATCAACTTTTTCGCTACATTTACTTTAGAAAAACGAGGTACCTTCTCCTTCCAACTTCACATCTTGTATCTTTTATTCGCTATTAGCATAGACGTCACCTATGATATCGTCACAAAGTCCTTACCCAAAAGCCACCAGTAGATGACTTTTGGCCTTTTTAAGCATTTTTTTTCACAATCTATTAGAGAGCGACAAAGATGAATCCTTCTTTGACTAGTTGAGTAATATCAAATCTAAAGATGGTCATGTCCCTATGCATCAGAAATAAAGACTAAACAATAAAATTGAAGAAGCCGACGAATTTGAACGGAATACTTAACATCAATTGAGTAGTTTGAATCTAGTGCCTCGGATGGAGACATAATCCTTTTGAAAATAAAATTGCTATGAAAATTCTAACTTGATAGATTGTAAGAGATCCCTTTTGACAATAAACTATATGTAAACTTGAACTATAAATTGTAGAGTAAAATTAGGTAAGAAGAGAGAATAACGAAAGTGAAAAAGGAAGTAAATCATGTGTCAAGGTTGGGATAACTATGTATCTCGGGCTTAAAAATTGAGGGAAATAGAAGAGATTTTTAGAAAGATTTTAAAATGGTAGGGAAGAAAAGAAATTATTAAAAATAAAGATGTAATACAGGTAATTTATATTTATCCTTTAAATATTGTATTGTCAGTAAAAAAAAAACATTAGTTAGTTATTTTATAACTTATAAGACTAATGTGGTTGAGATTAATATACCTTTCATTATTTACTTTATTTTTATCAGAAAGGAGATATCTTTGTATAATTATTGATTAATATAGTGACGGTATATATATATATATATATATATATATATATACATATATATATGATATATATACATATATATATTAAAATATCATCAGGCATATATATAGTCTCCATATAGTCATATCTCTTCTCTATATATTCATATATATTCTCATGGATATGTATCACTTCTTATATATAATATCCAATATATCTTATATATACTCTCTCTCTCTACTATCTCTCTCCTTCATCTCTCTCTCTATCGCTCTCTCTCTTACTCCCGCTGCCTCCTCTTACGCTCACTAGTCGCGTTTCCTCCCTTCCCCCTTAAACCCACTTTCCCCCTTAACTTACACCCGAATGATAAGCTTTGTACATCATCACGACTTTTATTTTATTTTTGGTTGAAGTCTATATTTATAATTTTAATGATTTGCTAATTTTGAGAAAAAATAAAATGGCTTATAGTTTACTAGCATAAATTTGTTCCATATCAAGACAAACACTTTCAAAGTAGAAGCACGAAAAAAAAAATAATGGTAGTTGGCCAAATATTCTTTGTTTTGGATCTTAAAACAAACACCATATAGAATACTTATAAATTTTAAGAAATTTGCTATTTCTATTTTATATAACACATAAATAACTTTAAAATATTTTTTTTACGATCTTCACATAAATAATTTTATTTATCATGGACCACCACACACGTGGGCCATATCTAGACACTAGTGTGAGAATTAAAGTAAGAAAATATTTCCAAGAAGATTATTCACTTTACACTATCAAACATGAGAATTAGTCAGAAGACACCAGTGTGTTTACGAGAAACATATTTTGTAGGGAAAACATCTTATATGAAAAACATTTGTGTTCATACTAAACCAACAAGGCTCCTACATTTTCTTAAGGGTTTTTAGGACTGTCTCCATTGTGTAGCAAACTTTGTTTTCTAGCAAGTTCTCCCTAGGATGGAAAATTAGGGCTTAGACATGGGTCGAGTGTGATAAAAAAGGCTGAACTCTTAAGAAGAATTTGACTTACCTTTTCCTGTCCTACTCCCTCCGTCCCATTTTAGTATACTCGTGACGTAACATCGTGCTTAAAATAAAAGGAAAGACTTTTGAAATTTGTAGTCTAGACCAATCCTTAGATACTGTATAGTTGAAATCATTTCATTAGGAAAAATAAGAATTTTAAAGTTAAATAAATATTTCTAATATATAGTAAGGAGACATTCTTTTGGAGTAACAGATTAAAAAGGAAAGAGTGTACCTAAAATAGGACGTGTTTTAACATTCTGAAAAATTTGGCTTATGCCCGGCCACTTAGCAAAGCCACTTCCCCGTTCTATCCGTTTACTCTCATTTTCAAATTTTTTTCTCTTTAGTTATCTATTTTGTAATATTCTACCAAGACACCCTTTATTACGGATCAATATTCAATTCAGACTCAATAATCAAAAGAATCATGAACAATTTAGGGATAAGGCAAAAGTACCTCCTAGACTATGATCGAAATAGAACACAAAATTAGCTAACTAGGTCCTATTACCCCCTAACTTATTTTAAAATAATATTGTACAACAATTTTGTACTTATGTGTCACCTCCGGACTCCAACACAATGCGGCGCGTGGAGATATTGGTTGTCAGGTTAGCCAAAAAAGGTGCATAAAATACAAAAAAAATGGGTTAGGTGTAGTATTGTGAAAAATAAAGATGATTTTTTGAAGGTACTAAAATATCCTTGATATTTATACTTAATGAAAAATCTACATAATTAGATATTTAGAGTAAAGTATAGAATAATGAGGGTCATCAGATTTTTCTTGTAGATCTTTCTAGAATAATTTCTAGAAGCACCTCTAACTAATATAAATAAAGTTACCATAGTCACTTGTTTATCAATTCCAAATCAAGTAGTTTCGGTGCTATATGAAAGTTCTTCTATTAAAAATTTCTTTCTCCTTTGCTAGCTTCCCTTCCTTAGTGAATCATCCGATCTAGTTAACGATTTTTGGGCTAGAGAAGGCTTCGAATTATATTTTCTTCATGCTATTTTCGTCATGGTATCAGATCACACTAGTCATTTTTTGGACTTTGAATTTTATCAAGACAGGTTTAGTGGTAGATTCAATTGGTTTGTCGATTGGATTTTATGATGAGTTATGAACTGGGATGGAGTCTGTTGAATCAGTCCAATTACAAGGTATGAAAGAATGTATGGAATAATACCTTGTCGGGAGAGGATTTGTGGGATGTTGTTAATGGGAATGGACACAAGTCACTTCTGTGACGATTGAAAAAAAAACACGAACAAGAAGTGGGAAGGCAGGTTAATGTGAAGGGCGAGAGTTTCGTTCTGAAGAGAAAATCTCCTCGATTAGTGATCACATATAAAGGTAAATAAACTCACGAGATATGGAGGACCCTGCAATCACTTGTTCAACAAGAAGAATGAAAGCTCAGTTGCAGAATATTGGAGAATGATTGGCTAACACCACTCAAGGTAATCTTTCATCTCAGAGTATTTTTGAGATTAAGAAACCTTATGTTCTGAGATATCTCGTTTGAATTCGAAAGAGGTATTTCGAAGCACGATGAGAAGAATTTTCATTTTGTGGTTTAGAGCCTGAATATATCCGTTTGTGACGTCGAGCAAGGATGGGTCAATAACTTCCTTGGAGGAATTTTAGAATGTGTTGTCGTCAGAGGATACTAGCCAAGAAGTTGGCTAGTGTGTTTGTCAAGACGGAGAAGGAGATGCTCTTGTAGCTAACAAGAGAAACTTCCAAGGAAAATCAAGAGATATGTCGCACTCTTTCAATCTCGGTGATCCTGAAAAGAAAGGAAGAGTATTCTAACTATTATGACAAGAGCCTCTAGAGTTATCGATGTTAAACATAGGACACATAAAAGATATTGCGAGCCAAAGAGAGAAATATTGGCCACAAAGTTGCGGAAAGAGAAGAATAGTGGGAAACTGTTAACCGTGAGGCCGAGAAATAGATGCCATAATTTCCATATTGAAAGAGAATGGATCGAGGATTTAGAATATAAAATATTCGATCCCTTAGAGAAGCAAGAAGTTGATGTTGTCGACACGAAGAAAGAATTTTCTGAAGATGTTAAGAATTTTCTGAAGATGTTACAAGTGGTGATATGGAAGCTACTATTGAAGAAATCAAAGAAGAAGGTCTTGAACATGCAATATCTGAAACTATATGTGCTAGTGGCGACCTTAGTGAAAGAATGATGGAGAAGTATGAAGGGACGTATTTGGTCAACATCTACAATATCAAGGCGATATGAGGGACTCAAAGCAATTTGGAAAGTAGATGGAGAAAGTAAAGATCAAATAGAGAATTGAAATGATATTGAAGTCTCAAGGGACAAGATACTACTTTTGAAAGTTTTGAAGATGCCAACAAATCTATAAGAGTGATAGATGAATATGACAGGGATCATTGTAGGTCTGAGCATAACAAGAAATTGATAGTTTTCTCTGGATAATATAATTATGGAGAAAGTTAAGAAAAGGGGGGAGTCTGAGAAATCAAAAAAGGCATATAATTTCCATAGACTTAATTATTAATGAGGAATCTTCATCATGAAGAACAAAAAGGACTTCGGAGAATGAGACATGCGCCAAGCTTCGTTGAGTTCTTCTACGACAAGTGTGGATATTTTCAAAAAAAATCACTTTAAGGGGGAGTGTGAAAAAAAATAATGATGATTTCTTGGAGGTACAAAAACATCTTAGAATTTATTAGAACTTGGAGAATTGGGTAGAATAAATTATCTTGATATTTATTACTAAAGAAAAATTCTAGATAATAGATATTTAGAGTAAAGTATAGAATAATCTAGATTTTGTTAGTATTTAGAGATAGGGTCAATAGATTTTTCTTGTAGATCTTTCTAGATATAGTTTAGAGAAGCATCCCTTACTAGTATAGATAGGGGTTGACATAGTCACTGTAATCAATCCCCAAATCAAGAATCGTCTTCTATATGAAAGTTCTTCATTGCAAAAGATTTCTTCTCCTTATAACTCCTCTTCCTTAGTGGAATCTTTCGATCTTAGTTAACGACTTGGCTAGAAAGAAGGATTCCCAAATTATACTTTTCTTCTTCATTCTCTCAAATAGAACTTAGTTAGATAAAATGTGTCTTTGAAATTTTGTTGACATAGTCTCGGACTAATACATTTTCCCAACAATTTCGTAAGAAAGGTGCGTTGCATGAGTTGAAGAAATTATAAATTTATTAGATGCATAAATCAATTTCCCAGAAATAATTGGATAATATACATCATGACTTCCCAAAACATAAAATATATAAATAGTTCATTTATTAGAGGGAAAATGCACATGTAACCCCTCAATCCATGCCCGAAATTCTAGATTCACACTGATACTATACTAAGGTCCTATTAACCGATGAACTTATTTTATAAGTAATTTATACCCCTTTTTGACCTACGTGGAACTAGAATGAAAAAAAAGTCAACCAGTGTTGGACTCACAAGATAGTATCACATAGGCCGAAAAGGGGTCGAAAATTATTAATAAAATAAGTTCAGGAGTAATAGGACCTTAGTATAGTATAAATGTGTCTTTGAGATTTCAGGCATAGATTGAGGAGGTACTTGTAAGTTTATTTGAATTTACTTGCAATCCCTACCAATTCTCATCCGTAATGATTTTTGAGTTATTTTAATGTGTATTTATTACCAAATAAAAAGGAAAGTAAAAATAGCAAAATGTCCATTTCATGTAAAACATTTTACCCAAATAAAATTACAAAAATATTCATTTGATAAAAATATTTTATTTACATATGGATACTACTCCACCATTGGACTCAAGTTGGTACTGGAAGAGGGTTAATGCCTTGAAAGCAAAGATGCATATTTGGTATTCATTTAGTGCTTGCTTGCTTACTCTCGAGGGGAAGTTACTCACTCAACAGAGTTATAATACACTATTGGGGCAAATGCTAGACTTAGTTGTCTGACTATCTGCGATTAGATTTGCTCAACCTAAACATAGATTCATATTGTAGCTAGCTGTGCAAGATAGAGTACTAACCAAAAAGAGACTCAAGAGATTAAATATTCTTGTGGAAGATGACAGATGTAGGAAATAAGTAGAGGAGACACACATTCACATGTTCTAATCAATAGAGAAGACACAAAAATTGCTGGAAAAAATATCATAAAATAATAGACGTATTGACAGAAAAGAAAGCCAAAAAAAATCCACCAGTAAGTTTCTTGAATTGAATAAATTCAGTGAATCCATTCGAGTGACTAATATATCAAAAAAAAAAAGTCAAAATAGGACTAGGGGAATATCATATATCTAAAAATTTGAAACCCATTTAGAAGATTTGCGCTATACTCCATTGAAATTTTCCATGGAAGAGCCCATATAATATAGTATATATAATATATATATATATATATATATATATATATATAAGTAGTAAGTATCATCAAAATTGGATTCATCTAAGCACATAGTTCATAAAAATCCACGCTATAATAGTGATGCTGCTCCACAACGATCAATTTGATTTCTTAAAAAAAACACTTCTGAACTTTCATTTACTATGATGATCCAAACTCTCATACATTTCTCTGTTGTCGAATGTCCCCTGAAGAAATTGTGGGCTTTATTTATCTATCTACATCTTCTAGGAAGTCTTCCATTGTCACTGGAATTTTCAGCATTTCTGATTTTAATAGGTCTTGACTCGTCGATGGTTTTCCCAGCTATATTCCGTCTCATGCCACTCAGAAGCGTCTAGGCAGAGTTGTTAGATACTCCGCATGTAAACCTCGTTTTTTATGCCCACTTGCTCAATATCCACCTCAGGAGCCAACTGCCATTCAATTTTTCAATCAACAAAATTTTCCATTCTATAATACTAATCTAGGGCAGCTTCTACATGAAGACATTTCTCTCGTCTCAAGCATAACATGCAATGTGAAAAACTATTGAAATGAAAAAGGTATAATGAGATCACACTCATTTTGAATCCACTCTATCAATTTTCCCATATTCAATAGGTTGGTTTGAGATTGAGACTTCTATGTTAGAGGTCTCAAGTTCCAAACCCCTCACCAGGGAAAGCAAAGGGTTTGCCTTCTGGGTCAAGCTCGTCGCACCAGGATTATCTAGTGCAGGTTACCTCTTTTTATGTGGTTTGCGAGCTATTGCATATGAGCGGGGGTTTTACCCTATCCACAACCAAAGGATAGCGTTTGTGGGTTTCCCTTGTCATAAAAAAAATTGCACTTTTTTTAAGAGAACTGGTTTTTTAAAATAAGGAAATGACTTCCCTCAAGGAACTAGAGAATCCAAGTTATACAGGTGACATTCGACATAGGTTGTGTCCTACCTAACATAGTATAGCTTACTTAACTAGATCATTTAGTTATTATGTATATGAAATTTTTCTTTGTAAAAGTCAAAAAATTTCAGATTCACTTTTGATTATCAAACGGTTCTTCTGATGTTATGATGATAATATAACAGAAGAACATACAATAAAAAAATAGTTAAATCAGGGAAAGCTTAACTCGATTGATTTTAAGTTTATCCTTATAAGCTCCTTACAGGTCTTAAAATCAAGAAGTGGCATGTAAATCCGCTTTTCTAGCCGCCTCCTACAGTAGCACAACTAATTGTCGATTAAACAAAATGTAAATGAATAGAAACAGAAGCAAAATTGTTGACTCATCAAAAGTGTCACTTACTTACCTTAGTGCCTCATCAAGATTCGCACGGGAATTTATTGCTGCCAAAAGTGTCACCATTTTAACTGATGTAATATTAGAGTTTTTTAATCCATCGGTATGAACTAGAAAGTAAGACTTATCCGTGGGATGTTGTCTGCTCATTTAGCAGACCTGAGAAAAAGCTTCAATGCTTTAGTAATAAGAAAAATACTCAGCTTATATGAAATCAATTTAGAAAGAAGCGAGATTATTATTTTACCCTCTGGCACTTGTTTTTTTTAGCTAGAGGAATCAATCTCATCGATGAAAATTATAGTTGGAGCATGAGCACGGGCAAGCTCAAATAAGCACCATGTAAATCGCTCACTTTCTCCATACAATTTTCCACACAATGAACTACAGGAAATATTCATAAATGTCATCCCACACTCTGTAGCAACAGCTTTGGCCAAGAGTGTTTTCCCTATGCCAGGAGGACCAAACATAAGAACTCCTCTCCAAGGTCTCCTGGTTCCCTGCAAGTAATATTCAATATTACAGTATGTTACGTGACTAAAAAATATGTGAGATTATTCACTTTTTGGACACTAGAAAATGATGAAAAGTATTTTTCCTTAAAATGTTACTTCTGTCTTACCAAATATATATATATGCACCCACTCATCATTCATTAGTATGGTAATATTCAGAATCAGCTATTTGCAATATGCAGAAATATGTTTAGAAAATGGAATAATCGATCAAACTACTGCTCCGTACACTCCTCAATCTAATGGGATTGCAGAAAGGAAAAACCAAACTTTAAAAGAAATGATGAATGCATTACTTATAAGTTCAGGTTTACCACAGAACTTGTGGGGGAAATCTATCCTTACAGCAAATCAAATACTCAATAGAGTGCCTCACTCAAAGACACATGTTATTCCATATGAGAAACGAAATGGTAGAAAATCCAACTTGAAATATTTCAAAGTGTGGGGGTATCTAGCCAAAGTCCAAGTTCCAATACATAAGAGGGAAATAGGGCCTAAGAATGTGGAGTTGTGTATTCATGCTGGACTATGCCACAAAACAGAAGGCATGTCGATTTAGAGTTCATAGTCCGAACATCGGGATATTCATAGTAATACAATAATGAATAAGATAGTGTGAATTTTTGAAACATATCTATCAGTATAAAAATAGACTGGAGTCATCTAGTGGGGGGTCTAAAACACCCATCGAAGAAAACCAAAAGAGAATAACCACCCAACGAAGACGAACCCAAGGAGAGTAAACGTCAAAGGAATCTAATCATTTGGATCTGATTTTTTAACATTTCTTTTGAAAGTTGAGCCTCAACATTCAAGGAAGAAATGTTGTAGGACACAACTATTGGAAGGAGGGATGCTAATATTAAAATGGCTCACATTCTAAGCAATCATAGGGATTTGGTTGATCTTCTCAGGGAACAAACCTTGGGTTCATAATGGATCTTAAAAGGAAGATGAAAGATGATGGAACTTATTGACAAATATCAAAGCAAGACTTGTTGTCAAAGGCTTGTAATAAAAAAAAAAGTTCTTGATTATTTGCACATACTCGCTAGTGACTAGGATTACATCAATTCGAATTTAATTTCCTGCTGCAATATACGATCTTGAAATCATTCAAAATGGATGTGAAATCGCCTTCTTAATGAGATGGAAGAGAAATTTACATAGAACAGCTGGGGTTTTGTTAGTCCGCTAAAAAAAGAAATGTGCAAACTTATAAGTTACTTTATGGACTAAAACAAGCACAAAAACAATGTCATGAAAAGTTTGATCAAACCATGTGCAAAGGATTTAATTATAAATGAATGCGATAATGTGCTTACATAAGATACTCAAAATCAGGAAGTCATTGTATGCCTTATATGGAGACATTCTTATAATGAGCAAAGCATTTGCTAATATAAGCTACTAAGAGTATGATCTCTAGTAAGTTTGATATGAAAGACTTAGGAGTTGCCTGATGTGATATGGAGAATTAAAATTCTTAAACACTCCTAACGGTTAGAATGTCTCAAACTCATTATATGTTCAAAAAAGTAGTTAAAAAATGTAATATTGAAATTTCAAAGGGCAAAGGACTCCATTGATGTGAACCTTCATCTTGCAAAGAATGAATGGAAATCAGTCTCAATAGGACTATATAAAGTGTTGGAAAGCTTGAGTATGTCATGAAGTGTACACGACCAGACATAGCTTGTGCTTCAGAAACTGAGTCGATACACAAGTAATCCAATCAAATCATGGATTGGCATGAAAAAGAGTTTTGAGATACTTAGAGGGACACTTAAAAGTATGTTTGCATATAACAAATATTCAGCCAATTCTTGAAGGATATAGGTGATGCAAATTGGATCACTGGGTCAACTGAAACAAAATTCACAAGTGAATACATTTTTACTATTAGTGGAGGAGCAATATCTTGGAAATCATCCAAACCAACATGTATAGCTCGCTCTAAAATGGAGTATGAATTCATCTTTTTAGACAAGGCAGGTGAAGAAGCTGAATGGCTCCGGAATTTCTTAGAAGATATTCCATTTTGGCCCAAACCAATGGCCTCTATGCATACACTGTAATAGTCAAGCTGCAATAGAAAGGGCTGGAAATGTTATGTATAATGGCAAGTCTGTCATATAAGACGAAGACATAACTCTGTGAGACAACTACTCTCTAGTGGAATTATCACAATTGACTATGTGAAGTAAAAAGATAATGTTTTGAATCCACTTACAACAGGCCTAACTAGAGAAGGAGTTTAGAAATCATCGACGGGAATGGGACTATGGCCGAGAACAAGTCATCTGGGCAGTAACTCTACCTAGAAGACTGGAGATCTGAAGATCTAGGTTTAAGGATATAAACAAACTCATTGATGACGGTTCAACACTGTCAAAAAATTATTTTATGGTCCATTCTAATAATGAGATGATATTCAGTAACAAGGATGAAGGCATAAGGACTTTATAATGGTTTCTTGATACAAAAACGTTTATCCATGGTGTATGCGACAGGAAACACATTAGAAATCACCTATGTGAGTGTAAAGTGTAAGTCTCTTTAAGGAGAATACGGTAGGCCAGTTCTCTAAGCACTTACTATCTGAGATTGTTCATGGCTGAAACGAACAAAACAAATAAGAACTAGAACAGTTCAAGGGTTGCTTGTGTCTTATGTTTTCACTAGGTATACACCAAAGCTCGACGTTCAAAGATCTCAAATCTATCGATTACCTCGTATATCGGATATATGTTCACTATAGAATGTTTAAAGTGGAACCTACTTATCCAGATGTGATAACCTTATTTACAAACACACCAACACTTTTTTTCATGCATATGTTTAACAATAGCCATTCCCTGTCATGTGGGGGGATTGTTGGGTTTTAAGCACTGTGATGGAAACGAAAATAAGAATATTAAAAATAAAAAGTCTGAAAAGTGAGACAGTCTATTTTGGATGAAAAAGAAAAGTCATTTGCAAAGTGCAAATGAGTGATTTCCCCATATCGGGCACAAGAAGGGAATTATTGTCGTTATCTAAGGAAACATTCCTTTATTCTTAAAGAGCTAAAGAAGAAGGTGCTCCCTCCACGCACGTCACACTCGTCTTCGAATTTGGAATTTGGCAAATGATGTGGTTGAAATTGATAAATTTTTTTTTTTTTGGACAAAATTTAATTTAATCAATTATTGTTAATACCCAATAATCCGTTTAATATTATCATCTCATAAATTAAATTCAGATGTTAGTTTAATTATTAACTAACAGAATGAATTCATGGTAATAGTAACATTTCGAACCTTGTTACTCTTCCCGATAATTTGTTGCTTTTCTTCCGAAAAGATCGTTTTATTTCCTAACAGACACATTTTTTGTAAAATTGTATTTTTTAAAAAGACACATTTTTTTCAGGATAAACGGTCTGGTGATTTTTTTGACATACAGTTTTCTTGCTTGCTGAATGCAATAAAAGGAAGTCATTTTTTCTTTTTTTCAAAAACTGAAATTTTCCTTCTCTGCAATATGTTCTCTCAAATAAAAGTGTCGATCGAGTTTTCTGTGTGACTTATAAGTTGTTCTTAAGTTTTGCTGCAGTTAAAGAAGTTGAGGTCCTGTTATTTCTTTCTTCAACAGGAATTGATCCGTTTTATCTTGAAAGAAATTAATCCATATAACCTTCGGGTAAAGTGAAGGATTAAATTTGTTAAGGAGACACCGTAATTTCGGTGGATTTGATTATTTTGTAAGTGTTTATCCTGCTTTCATCTTTTTTCGTGTTGTGCTAGGTTATTGCTAACCTTATAAGACAAGGTTGTTAACCATGTACCCAGGGGCACTTGATTTGTTGAGTTGGATACTATTCACATATTCAGCAGAGCTGATCCCTCTCCCTACAAAATTTTACAAACAAATAAACTTTGTAACCTAAACAAAAAAAAGTTGTAAAAGAAAAACAATATAAAACACAAGATTTTTTAGAATCGTAGTTTGGTAAATATTATTTTGAGAACTACATGATTCGGCTAATAGCAAACACTAATAAATGTTCTCGGAGTGTCAAAGTATAAATGGGTATTTGTAACCACTTGTTGCAGCCTCCCTTATTTCCTACTATTCCACTTGCTCATTAGATCTAAACCCTCCACCCTACAATAATTTCATAAACAAATAAAATTCGTAACCTAATGCAAGAAGGGGATAAAAAGCAACATTATTAGATGCTGCCGAATAATATTAAGGGTTGAAGAAGTATTTGTACCATTTGTTGTGTTGTGATTCCGATATTATACACTGCCCAGCAGAGCTATTCCCTTTCACCCTGTACAAGACTCATAAAAAAAATTGTAATCTAAAACAAGAAAAAGTTGGAAAAGTATAATATCAAAAATTCTCTAAAGGATAAAAATCATTTAAGTTGGAGTTTGTTAAAATACAGTACGCGATTAGAGTGCAGATGATGGGCTTAAAAAGCAACATTATCAAATGTTCTTTGATTATATGAAAGGCAGAAGAGATATTTGTACCAGTTGTTGCGTTGTGTTTATGAGGTTGTTGTTTGAGTAAATAGTTGTCGCTAGCATCATTTTGTGGCTTGGTTGTTGTCCTACTTGTGATTTGAAGCAAATCAAAATATATTGTTGTATTTTTTGTTTGGTACTGTTAATTGAAGTTTTGTGTTGTTGATAGTTGTTGTGGGTACTGTTCGTTTTTGTTGTTATTGAATGTTTTTGTATTTTTTTTGTACTGTTGTTGTTGTTGGTTCTAAAACACCCGAATGAATATCCCTGTCCAATTGCTGGCCCTGCGTGAAACATACCCGCAAATTTTATGCAATGTACCTACTGATATCACAAGTCCTTAATGATTTTTCCTATTGCTATCGAGAAATAAATCAAAGGCCATCTATCATCCATTTAATTAGCCATGTCATTATTAATTTTTTGGGCCTCTAGGATTTTCACAAATCTGGATTGTTATTTAAGCATGCTTAAAGATAGACTTTCTCTAATATACCAAATTGTAGATTAGACATAATCCTTACATTACTAATCAATTCTATTTCGTACTATTCTCATAGACGCCAAAGGTTTACAAGATTTACACCATCCATCATTATGTAATAACAAAAAAGTCCATATTCAACAGCAAACAATTCAGTCTATCCGAATGGACGCATTATATATATGAAATATATGCAAGGTACATACCTGTGGAATTGGGGGCTGAATATTAATGGTATTGAAGTCATGATCAATGTTACGATGACCTTCTTCTATGCAAAGTGAAGACCATATGGATAGCCCTTTTGAACCAGCTAGGAAAGAGGGGTTACACAAGTATATTTGAAGGAAAAATGGAAGCCTTTGCGAATCGTTACTTAATGTGGGTTCAACTTCCATGATACATCCTAACAACTCCTTATCCCTTAATATAAATCTTTTTAACATCGAACTTGTCGAAAATTATCTTCATATTCTCCTCTTTACTCTGTGCAGCATCCACACCCGCCATCTTTGATGAGTATGATTCATTTGATGCATCCACCTTGTTGTGACTGCACCAAGTCCAAAGATTATGCAACACATCTTCAATACCAAAGGTTGTTACAGTTCTTTATGGGACTTAATGATGGGATAATGCCCTAATGCTAAGAAGTCAGATTGATGAAATCTCTTTTCCGAATGTTAACCAAGCTTATGCAAGGGTTTTTACAATATGGAAAATCATAAAATTACAGCAGGTAGTGGAGGTATGGATCCAACTGCTTTATACACTGCTAGAAGTTCAAGTACTAAGCCTAGGAAATTGACTGGAATTGAATTTTTCCATGTCAAGGACACAGTAGGGATAAATGTTCAAACTAATGAAGTGGAGCAGCCGTTAATCAACTCACTATTCATTTGAAGGAAAATGTTATAGAAGCTGATCGGTATTTCCACCTGATTTTAAATCAAGAAAGAAAAGATCTACATGCGGTCAAGTAATTTAGTACAGACTGAAGGGAATACACCACGACCATACCAAAACATCTCTTACAACTCCTATGTCAACTCATGAACAGTACACCACTTTTGGATTTCTAAACAAATGAAGGAGGAACGAATTGCTAGTTCATACATGGCAGTGTATCTCTTCTCATATATCTGAAGTTATCTAACTGGTAATTGACAAGGTGCTAACCAGCATATTGTTGGTAACTTACATTTATTAGTTTGCTGGAACTGAATGAAGGCAAACAACAGGAAAATGAAATTAACCAATGAAGAGTCTACTAATATCACACATGTTTTGGTAACTTCATCTAGTCAGGTAGGTGATGTTCCTTAAAATGTGCTCTACGGTATGCCAACATTTAAGGTTCAATCTACTGTCTGTTTCGAAAGATCTAAATAGATGAACTGTTCGCATTTTCTTTCTATCCCATTTTTGTGCATTTCAGGATCTCGCCAATGGAGGGTGACGATGATTGGTAGAGAACAAACATGGACCTTTACTTTTGAAAGAACATAAAGACAATAAAAAGTCAATACCAGTATTTTTGTAAGTTTCACAGAAGCTGCCAAACTCAGATCCTGTCATAGAGAATGGTGTCAATGTACCCTTACCAGTCTTGTAAGAAACTTCTCAGTATTTTCCAATACAGTAGAAGTACATTGACAATGTGATATATGTCATATGCTAGTCCATGACTAGAATTCCTTTCAAACACAGTCTACTCTAATCTGTTACTTGGTTTTGATTGCTCCACATTGAATGTTTGGGGACCTTTAACAAAATTACGACCTAATCATGCATGAAACTACTTTCTTACTCTAGTGGATTATTTAGCTCTAGAGGACCTTGGGTTTTTTTCTCAGAGTCAGTCTTGATTATCAGTAAGCTCAAAACTTTTCTTGCTATGATTTTGAATCAGGTGATAAACATGTGAAAATTTTCAGAATTTGATAATGGTTCAGAATTTTTTAACATACTAGTTGTAAATATTCAAAATCTCGTGGCCCCCTGCCCAAAATTCATGTCATTAATACTCCACAACAAAATGGAGTGGGTTGAACCGATGCATAGACATCTCTTGGAGACAGCCAGAGCCATCAATTTCAAAGGAATTTACATCCACATTCTGGGGTTTGTTGTGTTGGGCAGTTGCATATATACTCAAGAGAGTACCATCATACTGTTTTGAAAGATAAGTCACATTTGAAATGCTTTTATGGGCCGGTACCCTCTTTGTCACATTAGAAAGGTTTATTTGATTTGTCTATGTTATGTAACTGTCATGCCTAAGCAGGGACAAATTAAGTGCAAGAGGTGTTAAATGTGTATTGATGGGATTATTGTTTTATATCAAAAGTTTTACCAGGTGTAATGAATTTTGGATAAGAAACGGTCTTTATCAGTAGAGATGTTGTTTTCCTGAATCTGTTTTCCCTTTTTATCTCAAAGAACCCACAGAAGCTTCCATTCTATTCATCAGTTCATGATTTTTTTTTGTATTCCTGATCCTTCCTGATCTTATTCTTACACCTACATCTTAATGTCCTGTGTCTCATGAACTTCCTAATCCTTCTAGTTAGTTCTTTCCTTCTGCTGAACTATCTTCTACTAATTTACACACATCCTACTGCTGGGGAAATTTCCAACCACTTACATTCCTACTTCTTTCTTCCTGATGTCTTTCTTTTCCTACATCTAGAAAATCCACAAGATCCCCCAAACCTCCCCACCGTCTTGGTTTTGAAAGATTTTGATTAGTACCCCCAAAACTCCTCCTAATTCTACTTGTTTAGTATTCTCTTAGTGATGTTTATGAACTATGATTCTTATCTCCTACTATTATCAGAGTTTTATTGCTAAATTTCTCTGCTGGATATATTGAACCGAAGCTTATGCTCACCAGGCTTGCCAAGGATCCTAGATGGTTGAGGTCAATGGATTTAGAAATTTAAAGTGCTTTGAAGATAATCACAGCATGTTGTAGATGGGTAACTTACCTACTGATAAAGTAGCAATTAGTTGTAAATGGGTACTTCAGGATAAAGTATAAAGTTGATGGCACAGTTGACAGATTCAAAGGCAAGATTGGTGGCTAAGGGTATAGCCAACTGAAGGTCTTGATTATCAGGACACATTTTCCCCTGTGGTTAAAATGGTTACTTTAAGGGTTTGCTTTCCTTGGCTGCTATCCCCCCCCCCCCACCTAGAAATGGGTCCATTCATCAAATGGACTATATCGAGCTTTTTGTTTTGCAAGGTATTTGGGAGGAGGAAGTTCTTAGTTATACTATGGCCACAGGTTTTTTTTTTATAATTACAAAGCTACACATGCGTGTAAACTAGTCAAATCTCTCTATGGTCTGACGCAGGCTTTCGAGCAATGGAATATAAAATCAACCACAGCTTTACTCTCTTTTGGTTTTACTTCAAAGTCCTTTGGAATTAGTCTTTATTCATTAACAATCTTCAGGGAGATTGGTCTTATCTTTGTCTATGTGATGATTTGTTAATTACTGGTGTCTCTGATATGATTCAAGATAACAAAATCAGTTTTGGCACTCCCATTTTAAAAATCAAAGATCTTGGTCGTAGCTCAGATATTCTTGCGGATTGAATTTTCTTAGAAGTGGGCAGGCAGGTATAGTCATGCCCGAGGAAATATGGCTCTTTGATCTTTATTTCTTCTGACTTGGGGTTATCTAGACCAGACAAAAAATTATCCACCACTTGAGCACAAGAAATTATACATCTACTAATCTTGATTATCTTTATTGGTACTACGGATGATCCTTTAATCACTGTATCAGTTCCTATCAAAGACTTGTTTGGTCGATTTGTTTTATCTAATCCCACAAGACCTGATATTTTTCGTTTGCTGTCAGACATTTGAGTCAATCATGCATTCGTCCATAGTTTATCTCCTTATTGTTGCTGTCTACTAGATTGTTCGCTATCTTTAAAGAATCTTCCATGGTCTAAGGATTTTTCTTTCCTCAGATTGTGATTATCCACTTTTAACTGTATTTGTGATGCTGATTGGTGAGCTTGCATGTCTAATATCTTGCGAGCTGTCAGTTACTTGGTTCTGATCAAATTTGGTTGCTTTCACCTATTTCAATGGACTCTAAAAAAACAATCCACATATTTCGCTTCCGTTAGCTGCAGCTGAAGCTGAATATCTCTCCTGTGGGCCTTGGCATCCATTGTAGCTGAAATTGTTCCTGGCTTGTAGGGCTTCTTACTGCCCACTAATGGTCAGTTCCTACTCCTTCTCTATGACCATTTTAAGCACACGCCCGTGGTTGATAGGAAATCTGCCATTCCGATAGCGTCTAATCCCTGTCTTCATGACTTATAGCACATTCATAAGCACACGATATTGATCCTGTACGTTCATTCAGCGAAAGGATATCACACTGGATTGATATCACTTTCATCATGTTCTGTACTTCAGAGCCAACAGGCTGACATTCTCACTAAAGGCTTAGTCTTTTGTGTCAACATTCTTATCTCTTGGTCCCAAGCTAGGAATGCAAAAATATTTTTCATTGCTCCTAGCTTGGGGGTGGGGGGGTGTCGAGAACTTTAACTAAATCTGTAACTTGCAGTACATTGAAGATAGTTTTTACGAACAATTAGTTATTAGTTAGTACCATTTACAGATTTAAGTTTGTGTTCCCTCTTAGGGGGGGGGAGGGTGTGAGGGGGGGGGCTCGGGCTGTTGGGCAGGGGTGTTGTATCGGCGGGGGATAGGCGCTTAGGCGGTTTTTTGTGGTGGTGGGGCGTGACTAGTCTAGAAGATGGTTTATTTAAGGTGTGTTGCTGTTAGTTGTTTAGACTTAATAATAAGTAGTTAGTTAAGTGTTTTAATTACAATTAGTGGTTAGTATAAATAAATCAATTCACATTTGTACATACATCAGAATATATGAATATTTTTAAGGGATACTTTCCTCTCTTAAACCTTCTCTTCTTCTTCTTCTTCTCTTAACACAATTTCAGTTGTTTTTCTGCATATTTCCATGGTGAATTCTTAATTCTAACACCGCCATCTTTTGCTTCAACAAATTTTTATACACTTTCTTCATAATTATTGTTAATAAAGACCATGTAATTTAAAAGTTAAAATTATTGTTATATATATATAAATATATATAAAATTAAAAAAATACCTGAGAGTTTTCCAGCTTCTGCTTTCGAATAGGACTAGAGGTGTACATATAGTGGGTTTGTTTTCAGTTCCAGCTGGAGTTGGATTTTGATCAGAAAAACATTTACTTTTCTTTCTTTTCCTCTTATACAAAAGAATTAATACAAAAAGTTTAAAAGCAAAACGTGAAAGGTCTAATGCATTGTGTACACTGAAGTGTTTAGTGAATAAAATAAGAATTGTCAAAAAAATTGTCAAATAGTTTGAACACCCATCCTCTCCGCAACACCACTTTTTTGGCCAACGTTTTGTTATGAATTTTCTTTTTAGTATATTTTAGGGAAAATACCACAAATACTCCTCTAAATTAGAATCAAAATTTTTAGAGATCACATCTAGGATTCTAAATTTAATGTCGATTATCCATCTAACTTTTTTTATGGTGGTATTTTGTCTTACCTTTTTTGTCTTACATGGCTTGACTTTCGTACACTCGCCACATCTGCAATATGGAGTGTGCGTGGAGTCACGATTATCTTCTTTGTGCTTCCTAGCTGCATCGTAAGGTTATAAAAGGTATACATTGGGTCGGTAAATTATCAATCACAAATAATTCAGGAGGTGGTACTATGATTTCCTTAGTTTTTATGGTTCTAGGTACTGGCTTCTGTAAAGTTTTGGAAATAGTTGTAGTGGACCGCGTGCGTCAGTGTATCCCAATATTTTTATCTAATCATGACAACATGTAATGAACGTTAAAATTGTTCGTAAAATATGTACCATAATATGGTTATATTACTTTATCTGTTTGGTATTGTCTTCATTTTTTATACAGAAGGCTAAATTCAAATTACATTTAGTTTTATTTTTATAAATAAAACCAAATAAAGTTCACTTTATATAATTGCTAACATTGTTTATATTTGTGAATAGTAAATACCACCTAATTACATGATCTGTCTTTAGTTGGGATTACTTTTACTAATTTACAAATTAATTTTCAACTGCAACAACTTGTTTTCAGATGGAAAACCCCTTTTTTTTACGGTATATTGTGTTATGAAGGAAATGCAAAAATGTTTTTCACACAAAATATTTTTTCTTGAAAATAGGTAAGATATTTGATTTAATTTCTCATTTTAGTTGGTGATTGAATATAATGATTTTCGAATAATATTTAGTGTTGACTTTTTTGAATGAAAAATTTTTTGAAGTAAATATCTTTGAATGAAACATAATTATGTTAACGAAAGAACTAGTGTTAAATTTACAAGTTCAAATTATTGGTTATATATAATAGTTCTTATATAATAATAAAAAAAAATAATCCTGAGAGTTTTCCAGCTTCTTGTTTTCGAATATAGGACTAGAAGGTCGATTTAATGGATTTGTTTTCAGATTCCAGCTGGAAGTTGGATTTTTCATCACAAAAACTTTTACTTTCTTTTTCCCGTTCAGCTCTCTCTTCTTTTCCTCTTTTTTTTTTTACATATCACACAATACAACAAGAACTAATCATGAAATGTTTAAAAGCAAACACGAAAGTCTAATAAATTGTGTCAAATAGTTAGTGATACAAAAGAAATAATAAGGAAAGGGTAAAATAATCTCAATATTTATTTTACTGGTGGAGTTAGACAAATATTTTTTTTGGCAAAAAAATTTTTGTGTTTTGTTGCTCTTTTCGATATGTGAACAAATATTTTTCAGAATTAATTCTTTTAAATTGTGACTACGCAGTCTGAAAATAATCTTTGAATTTTGAAACTTTTCTCGAATAAAACTTAAATTTTTATTTCAGGGTGCCTAACGGGAGGGGTTAGAATGTAGGGGTGACAAATAAAATTTGAAGTTGAATTTTTTTTTAAATAAAATAATATTATGTTGTTTTTTAATATCATTTGTATATCACTCAAATGAATACCAATAATTGTTATATTTCCCCCCCATTCTTGTATGTATTAGGCCCATTATATATTATTATGTATTCATAAAAATTAATTGGTTTTTAGAAAAGTAAACAATACAAAAAATGTCGTCCTAGGATTGGTATTCATATATTCTCTCAGAGTTGTATTTCCACCTTAGGATTTATGTCAATGCATAGCGCTTTATTACGCTTAGGCGCGCTACTTTTTCCTTCGATGGGTACGTTGCTCTTTGCCAAACACTAGTTCTGAAAAAATCAAAATGCTACAGTTAAAAGTTCTCTATTTCCCTTCTTAGTCATTGTATTGTGTCATCAATTCTATAATCATGTATTTCAACGCGTTTCACTTAACTAGATTATCAGTGCAAAAATATTTGTTGATGTGCAGAAAATAATTATATTGCCAGTGCTTTGGATACCTGACTATCAATACTAAAAGAAAATATAATATTTAAAACCTAACACCATTTATCCTGAAATTTGTGGTGCTGCTTTTCCTCTCTGTTCACAAACTAGCCTCCCCGTTTTTTACCGTCCTTTTGTTGTTCCCCTAGAATCTGACCTTGGTGAAATTCCATCGGACACACCTTAATAAACTAAAACTAATCCTATCTCCCCTGCAACTGTGATTTGTGTGTTGCAAAATCCTTTTTCCTATCTTAGGATTATGTTTCGTTTCTATATATAATAAGGCATGGGGCATTAAACCTTGTTTTTTGAGGTTAACTACTATTCCTTTGTTCTACTTTTGTGTTTTTTTTGAGATTGTTTTTTTTGCAACTTTAGCAATTTAATGAAGTTTTGTTGCATTTCGTTTTCCATACACGACTTTTTATTGATATTTCAAGTTGACTATTGTACATTTTCCTAGGGTTTTAGTTCTTTCCACACGGCGTATATGTTCGTCCTACCTTTTGTCTTTATTTGAATATTATGAATTGTGATCTAACTAGCATGGGTAAAACTAAATCCACAACTAGGGTTTGGTGTGGAATTACCATAGTATATTTTTGCATCCACATGAGCAGACTCCGTAGTCCAGTTCCACATCAATTCTCGTTACACTTTGTTGCATGCACTGATAGCTCTTAATTTTTTTTGTTTAGCTAATGTTCTTTTTTTCAACGAGTAACAAGCCTCGTCAATACCCGTTAGAAATCACCTTTGCGGTGATACTTGAGGACAAGGAGTTATTTTAATAAGAAACCGAATTACAACACTTTTAGTGTCTGCTATCTACTAGGCTATGTTGATCCGGCGCTTTTGCAAATTCGTCATACGCTAATTCATCATTATTAGATGTCTCATATGATGTATGGGTAAGTGTTATAAACTTCTAATAAAAAAAGGTGCGGAGTGAATTCTCTAGATGCCTGGACCAAGGATTTAGATATCCTCCCTTATCACTTTCCAATGTCAAAACTAGAAGATGTTGCTCTTGCTATGACTACAACGTTATGAATTACGGGGAACACATACCCTAAGTTATTCTCTCATATTGAATAAAATCAACGATTTTGCTTTTGGTCCCCTTGATAATTACACTCTTAAGGAAATTTTGTTTCACAACCCCCCCCCCCTTTATACTTACTTATTTCTTCGGGAAGGACGTTGCCTAAATAGATCTAATCCTGGAATAAAATTAAGTCTAATCATTTATTCTCGTGGGATCGACCGTTCGACCCCAACCACCCAGTTTTGATTTGTAACTTGTAACGATCATACTTACTTTTCTTTAGGGAGGTGTAATTTGAGCATATAAAATTTTAACGCTGCTACCGGTGAATTTGGCTTTTAGATTAACTTAATTTACATTATTGAAATTTAGTCAACTATTTCCTAATTTTATTTTGTGTCTTTGTTTTTGTTTCCCTCAAGTCTAGCACTAGTGTATGTCAAGTATACGGATACGAGAAGAACCATTCACTCCATACGATCCTGAACTTAACCGAACCTTAAGAAGAATGGAGAACCAATGGGTCCCAGTTAACCCTAACAGAGTGAATTTAGGTGATGGAGCAGGCCAAAAGCTTCCTTTACTAGTTGAGGCACACAATCAGGCACATGTTGAAAACCAGTTGGGAGAGGCTTTGAGAATGCAACCTCCAATAGCCCCATGACTTCAGGATAGGGATAATGTGATCGCAGACTCTGATGGACCAAACCACTGGTCCTGCCCTCCCTCTGCCACATGGGCACACATTCATGTTGACGAGTAGCTTTGATTAGATGCTCACACGCTCCGGGCTTGTTCTCGGACTACCATCGAAGGACCCACATAATCATATAGCTAAACTAAGGACCATGTACAAAAGTTGTGTGGGTAGACAAAACTTGGATATGAACGTCATCGGGTTGCGGGAGTTTCCTTTATCACTGACAGGAGATGCGCTATATGGTTCACTGAGCTTCACTACAACCTTATCTATACTTGGGATCAGTTGAGAGATGTATTCTTGGTAAGGTACTATCCAGTGTCTAAGAAACTCAACCACAAGGATAAGTTGAATAACTTTGTTGCCCCCGTGCAAGTCGTTGAGTAGCTTTTAAAAAATTACTGCGTTCATTGAGTGCCCCTCCCAAACCACCGCCTTGATGATGAATTACGGAAAGAGTACTTTCTACAGCGGTCAAGATGACACAACACACAATGCTCGCTACATTTGCGTTGGATCCTATGGAGAATGCATGGGGCTTAGATTGCAAAAAAAGTTGGAGTAAGATATCACGGCACTTCCAAGATTGGGAGCACGAGAAAGTCGAACATCGGTGAAACACCGTCGCCCTCTGTAAAAACACCCAACCGGCAGATGAGATTCGTGAAGAGATGGTGCAAATGATAACAAGAACTAAGTAGGGTTGTCTTGAAACCGTTTAGGGAGGCGCAAAAATAATAAATGTGGTGAACTATTTGACTAAACCACTACCACTGGAGATGAGTAGTACTATAAAGAGGATGCATATGCAATTTGTTTTATTCATTTCGGAAAAAATATTTTATGCAAGTTTTATAGTTTTTTTAGAGAGTCGCCACTTAATTTTTTAAAGAAAAATCAAGAAAAAACTAGTTTTTCAATCGATTAAAAGGAAAACGGTTGAAAAATACATAAGGGGGGTCCGGGAATTCCTATTTATATTTTAGGAAGGTTTTTACGGCACCTAAAATACTCACTAACTTGTGCAACTAACTTATTTGGCTAAAAAATGTTTACCTTAAAATTGAGATAAAGAGATATTTAGAGTTGTTTTGAATACTAAAATATTAATTTATTATCTAAGTGAGTACTTATCTCACAAAATTTATTTATTATCATTTTTAAGTTTATTTAAAGGCGATCAATTTAGTTAAGATAGTTAAAACATAAAAATGTCTTGCGGGGGATTCAGATCTTTTAACCCTAAACTAAAAGCTAGTATCAACCAGTAGATAAACGATAAAGTAAAGAGAGAGAGAGAGAGAGAGAGAGAGAGAGAGTTGGTTCAACCCCGATTTCTGTCCACTTGGACCAATATCTGGACCCATTTTCTATTTTTTATATGCCCTAGCCTCAATTTCGATCGTACCTCCCTAAAACTAGTAAAATATAAACAAGGGAACAATCAAGGGCTTAGCCAAAAGTACAAAAAATACAATATTTAAAAAAAAACAAAAAGCAGGCTTATTAGCCTCGACTTCTTCAACTTTGCCACTTCGATTTCTTTCACTTTGAGACCTGTTCGTGAAATAAATGACTTATCGACTTGGTGGAGATGGGATTAAGCCTTTACGGATCACCAAGGAGGCTAAGGAACATACGCGAATTCGGAATGAATTCCAACGAGTCTCATATGCAACATATAAAATAAGAAGTGCATTAGCGAACATTCCTTTCTAAATGCTTTACATTAATTTAAAATAGCTAACCAAATAATGAAATGACATAGTGCATATGTGAGTATAATATGAATTATACTCAAGTTTTTAGCAAATTCCAACAACAATATTAACAGAAAGAGAAATGTCCAGAAGAAAAGCTTTATGATAACAACAATCCAACTAAATCATTGCAACAATTAAGGGGGGGGGGGGTCATGGCTACATTAATTAAGGCCTTACTAGTATACAAGAAAACAAAATTACAATACCTATGAGACACTTCAAACTCATCCTAGTAGAGAACAAATTTTAAGCGACTAATCATGCTAAATAAAATTGCGGTGTTAAGTAAAATAAGAATAAAACTTGACAAGGACAAAAGTTTTAATCCAATTTCTTCACAAAAGATATTGTCAACCTGTTCAAAACACAAAAGAATAACAATGCCTGTAGCTTACGTTTCTTCGCAAACCAATAATATTTTAAACCAAAATCTTATTTCCCTAAATGAGATGAAACGACAGCAACTCTTTAAGAACTTACTAAAGCTACTGCACAACAAACCACCTTTCAAAAAACAACATCCCCATGAACCGAGGAACGATGCAAAATTTTAACAAATGATTTCGAATTCGAATGGCAAAACAATTCTAAAGAAATCAAACGGAATAAGTACTCTATTAGGAAAAGGGGAAACTAACCAAAAACAACACCACTTAGTAGACAACTAAGTCGCTGAACAAGAAAAATAGGACGATTTGATTATGTGGAAATAATGAAACATCAACGACACAGGCAGAGGGACTTAGGACTTTGGACAAAATGAGGCTGCAAAATTTTGGCTCGTCAATGAGTCACACCACTGATTTCCAGCCGACACTAAATCAATTGTTTTTTTAAATTTACAACATTCGAACGACTCGCGATGATCAAGAAATAAATCTCAAATTAGTTGAATAGAAGTATCACCCTATCAAGTCACAAACTATACAAATATTAATTCACTCTGAAAGATATTAAAGTCTGAAATATGATGTTACCTTTTCAGAGGAAGCGAACGGAGCAATGACGAGTGAACAACTGATTTCTACCACTGATTTCGGACTTCAGGAATTCGACAAGCTTCGAGCAAGCAATGAACAAAGGAAGAAAGCTTATATCTAATCTTATGAATGAGTGATGTGATCCACTGATTTTCTCTCTGACAACATGTGCTAAGATCAGAAACTCAGAACGTATCGTCCAAATTTCCGGGCTTCAAGAGAACAAATCGTTTCATCCCACCCCCCCAAAAAAAAAATAATAATAAAATCCCACTTAAGGAACAAAAGAGATATATAGGGGGGTTATGGTTACGAAATCAGGTGAAATACCATATCCACCTGTTCCATCAAAAAAATACAATTCAAATTCTTGCACCAATTTGGAAGAACATCCCTTTCCCCAATTTTTTGGTCCATTTCGCAAGGGGAAAAAGGACGGACACTTACGATCGATCCCAAACATCCTTACGGCGACGTAGAGTGATCCCACAATGACAAGGATGATTTGCGTGCCTTCAATCTCTTCCCTAGCCGTACATCTTTAGAGGGAACGATTGAGAAACGACACAAGATAAGGGCTACTGAGTGAGGAAAAGGACGCGCGTTGGAGGTGGTTGTTCAAGAGTGCATCAGAAGCTTGCGCAAAAAAATATTTTCATCTGAGGATTGAAAAGGGAGGGCCCGGTCGGAGGAGGTAAGGGATTTGGGTTCGCTTTTGAAAAAAGAATGGTCTGGGGCGCGGGAATGAAACAAAGAGTTGGAATTGGGCCTAAGTGGTTTGCAAGAGCAAAACGAGTTGGTCTGCTGATGTATAAAGAAGAAATGGGCTTGGAATTGATTAGCTAAAATATTGGGAAAGAGGGGCCCAAATAGGGTCTTAGACTGAGTAATTTAGCTGAATTGCCACTTGGTGGACTCCGCTGGAAATAAATAAAGATGATTAAATTTATAATAAGCTTCTTAATTTCAATCGAAATGAAATAATTAAACTTTAATTTAATCTAATTAAGTCTCAAAATACAAACCTATATAAAACTAAAATAATAGCAATGCACTAAAACAAAAAAATAAATCTTACAGTTTTAGATGATTTTAGAACGTTCATGAAATACACTAATCATATATATAATTATATAAAACATATACATTATTTAAAAATTATAAATGTGATGAGATTAAGTTAAAATAACCTTAAAACATTTTGAAATTTATAAAATTCATTATTTCGATTCGTTTAAAATTTAAGACGCTTTTGGTAATTTCATTCCTATCGGGGAAGGTCAAAATTGAGTGTGAACAACTGTCCCTCATTTTACTTGAATTGAAGCAAGACCTTTGAGGAAAATGAAATTAAACAATCCAATTTTGACTGACCCCATATCAGCTTAGGAACGAGATTTAGTACGGACTTAAGAATTATGGCTGAACCCCGAATATGGATTTCCTACATATCCCAAATTATATGAGAATTCAGGCCACTTTTGGTTCGATACGCTTGATGTAATGCACGATTCTGAAGGAAGGAATGCAAAGTCAATCTTGAGTACCGAATTATGAAGGGATAAAAATGCTCAAGAGATACAATTTTAAGAGCGAGTGTTAGAATACAGCCGAGCTTTCAAAATTGAGCTGCCTTAATATCCCAAACATTGGAATCAGGTTTGTTGTAGTTCGACTACTCGATCTGTGAAAAAGGAAATCTATTATGCTAGATACTTTCGTTCTGGACAATGACAAAGTAAAGGGCAGGAAAAATAAAAAGGCTTGCAATCTCGTAGTGATTAATGTGGAGGATTTCATGTCAATATGTAAGAACTTTGCCAATTGACATAATTTCCAAGCTTTGGTGCATTGTCTTTGAATTGAAAACCACTGCTTCGGTAGATACCAAAATTTCCGGATTGGGGACACAAAATTGAGTTAATCGAGGAAATTAAAGAAGGAAAATTAAAGAAAACCCACAGGACTTTGGAAGGGATGTGGTTTGATTTTGGCGGAACTCAGCCTCTACTCGGTCCTAAGAGTTTGAGATATCCTCTTCCGTCGGATTAATGGCCAGTTTGTGCTAAGAAAAGTTCACGTTGTGCGATACTTTTGATGGCGTCCGCACCGGTGTGGTATTTTTGAAGGATTCATAATTACGGCCCACTCTCAAAAAGATGAGATAAACCTCGTGTATAAAAATGAAATTCAAATGGGAGATAGTGTCTTTTACCGTGTCGACACTTAATTGCTCTCCTTCAGCATTTGACGTCAACTCGATCGGTTTGGCGCAAAGCAAATAAAGATTATTTCTTATATGTGCAATATAATTTTTAATGTACTCCATCATTTGATGTCAAAATTCATAAAAGCTGATGCAGTGTTGATACTTCTCTTGGTATCGTCTTTGATGATTTTCTTGGTGTTACTCTCGCCAAATAAAATGTAGTTGATGTTGATGGGCAAATATTCCTCTTCGGATGCACAATTTACTTCTCTTGCAGTGCATGTTTTCTCTTCCTTAATGAATGAATTTTTTCTTGCAATGCATGACTTCTTCTCCACAATGCCTGATTTTTTTGCAAAGCATGAATATTAACTCGCGATGTATGATTTTTTGCGATGCATGATTTTCCGTGAGACATGAATATCTTCTCGCGATGCATGATTTTCTGTGAGGCATGACTTTATGTGGGGCATGGATATCTTCCCACGATGCCTATTTTTTTGCGGGGCATGAACATCTTACCGCGATACATGAATAACTTCTCGTGATAATCTCGACTCGTGATGCATGATTTTCCTTGATGCATTAATATTAACCCGTGATTTCTGATTTCCCGTGATGCATTGATATACTTACGATGCATTAAATTTCCTAAATGAATGGATAATTACTGCAATGCAGATTTTTCGTGAGGAATGACTTTTCTATGGGCAGGATATCGACCCCCAATCCTGACTTCCTCGGGGCATGAACATTTCCGCTATCATGAATTCGCCTCGCAATCCTCAATATCTTCTCGTGATGCATGATTTTCCGCGAGGTGTGAATATCTATGGTGCATGAATATCTTCCCACGATGCCTGATTTTCCACGGGTCATAAATATCTTCACGCGATGCCTGATTTTCTACGGGGCATGAATATCTTCCCTCAATGCATGAATATCTTCTCGTGATGCATGATTTTTTGCGAGGCATGAATATCTTCCCGCGATGCATGAATATCTTTGGTACCAAATGAAGATAGTTTTTCAGTCGAGCCATATAATGATCTTCTTGGTGCCATCTAGATAATCACATCGTCTTAATTGATAATACGGTAAAATGACCCTCCAGGTAGTGTATCATCTTGATCAACAACACAAATAAAATGACCCTCCGGGTAGTAATACTATCATGTCTGGTAATATGATGCAGATGACATCCTTTACTAAAAGCTGTAGAACGTCTTTTTCGAGATTTTCATTTGATTTTTCTTTGAACACACTTATATCTCCATTATAAACTTTGTTGTTGGGAACTGCATGAAACAATAATATTAACACTTTCAGTCTTTGATATAAACAATATAAAATATTTCCTATAAACATGCGTCCACAAAAAAATCGTTAGTTTTAAAATAAACTGATATGTGTCAATTTCTTTATTTGTCTGCTCCTTCTCCTGCTCTTTCCGTTGATTTTCTGATCTCTCGACTATTAATAGATAAGACAAAATATTTTATGCCAAAATAAATGAATCAAAAAGAGAAATTTTGAGAAAAATAAATTTCAAAAAGTAGTATTTTGAAAAGAGGTTACTGCCAAGTATCATGTCATGTCATGCTTAGCGAACTTCTTTAAGTCTAATGCTTAGAGGTCTATTTTTTTATTCGCTGAGGAGTATTCAGAATCACTCTAGACTACCAATAAACCATGCTGAAATTTTGAGTCCCTTCTCAAAATTTCTGTCCCAGTCGACTGTATCAGATTATCTCTAACTGTTGGTGAGTGAATCACAGAATTTTTTAGATCCTCTCAAAAATTTTGTCCAGTTTTCAGCTCAAAGTGAACTTCATTTCTCGACGTGTTGAGGCAAATCCTCTTCTGAAGATTTTTTGAGTCCCCTAAAAATTTTTTGTCAAGTTTCTATGTAAAGAGGAATAGAAAAATCTCACTCCCCCCCCCCCCCCGCAGATATGACCAAACCCTCGTGGCGCCTACGTATCTCGTTGAGGCAGGAATTAGGCCAAATGTAGTTCCCTCTCAATGTTTGGCAATAATAAGAAATTTACAAATAAATTGGACGAGGCCTACATAGGCCGCCTACGTATCTAATTTTTCAGAATTCAGGTCGAACGTAGTTCAAATACAAAGAAATATTAAAGGGAATAAATGAGGTGACTGAGGCCGACATAAGCCGCCTACGTATCCCGTTGTCGAGAATTCAGGTCAGACATAGTTCATTACAAAAGGGAAATTTTTTTAAATAAAGCAAATACAAGCAAATAGAACAATTACAAGGAAACAACAGAAATACAAACTAAAGTTTCACACGTAATATCTCTTGACAACGTCCGAGTTGATCGGTTTCGGCCATGCGGTGCCATCCATCTCCGACAGGACCAAGGCACCTCCAGATAATATTTTGCGAACCATGTAAGGCCCTTGTCAATTCGGTATAAATTTTCCTTTGTACTCATTTTGACGGTGAAAAATGCGCTTCAGGACCAACTGATTAATTTCAAAATTTTTGGATCTGACTCTCTTGTGGAAAGCACGAATCATTATCTGTTGATATAGGTTGCCATGACAAAGGACAACTGTTCTGTTCTCATAAATCAAGGTTAGATGATAAAAGCGCTTGCTGACCCATTCAACATTACTCAACTCAGCTTCATGGATAATTCTCAAAGATGGTATCTCAACTTTGACAGGTATGACTGCTTTCGTTCAATATACTAGCAAGTATTTAGTGGCTCCAATCGACGTTCTGACAGTCGTATGATAACCCAACAAAGCATATGGAAACATCTCATGCCATCCTCTGTGATTGTCAATCATTTTTCTCAAAATCTTGTTTATATTCTTATTAGCGACCTCTACAGCTCCGTTCATTTGGGGAGGATAAGCGGTTGACTTTCGATGAGTAATATTAAACTGCTAACGTATATCTCTCATCAAGTGTCTGTTGAGATTCACGCCATTATCAGTAATGATGGATTCTGTTACTCTAAACCTGCATATCAAATTGTTGCGAACAAAATCAACTACAAATTTCTTGGTCACTGACTTGTAAGAGGATGCTTTTACCCACTTGGTGAAATAATCAATGGCAACCAAGATAATTCTGTGTCCATTAGAAGCGGCTGTCTCTATTGGACCGATGACATCCATGCCCCAAGCTACAAAAGTCCAAGGTAAACTCATAGCATTGATCTCATGAGGAGGCACTTGCATTAAATCACCATGCACTTGGCATTTATGACATTTCTGCACAAACTTGCAACTAATCATGCTCCATAGTCATCCAGAAATAACCGACTCGAAGGATCTTCCTCGCCAAGTTGATTCCATTCATCTGTGTACCACAAACTCTGACGTGTATTTGTTCAATAAGCTTCGCAGCCTAATACATGCTGAGAGACAGAATTGTAGTCCTCCTGTAATGAGTTCTCTTATTAGATAAAAAGTTGAGGGCCATCGATGTATCGACTTTTCTGTTGGATGTGGGCATCTCAGGGATAAACTCCGGTTTGTAACGTACTTCACTTTATATTTTAAAATACCATGGTAAACCATCTGGTTCTGCTTCAACATGTGAACAATGGACTGGATGTTCTTTCACCTCTATATCCAGAGGATCGATATAATCACTATCTGGATGTTTAATTATTGAGGCGACGGTGGCAAGATCCTAAGCTAACTCGTTATACTTTTTGGGAGTTTGTCTGAATTTTATTTTACAGAATCTCTAGCACACCTTCTGTATATATTGCACATATGGCATGATCTTCAGGTTCTTCGCAGCCCATTCTCCTTGAACCTGATGAGTTAATAAATATAAATCTCCAATAACCAATAGCTCGTGGACATTCATGTAATGGACATTTCAAAACAGGGGACGATACAAGATTCATGATTTCGTCCATGTTGTCGTACAAGAAACTGGAGTTAGATTCAATGATAGTGCTGATCAAGCTTCTGATACCAAAGACCGCTCCGATACCTTTCCTGGTTGATTTGACCACTCCACAAAGAATACTACTCATCAAGGATATATTTCATAAATTTTTTCACCCACAAACGATACTTCTTTATCGTGAAAATATGTCTTGAGCGGTTCATACTCTTCATCAACAGGATTTTATTCAAGATGATTAGCCAACTGTGCTTTTATTGTCTTCTGAGTCACATACACAATACCAGATTCACTCAAAAGCATCTGCCATTTGGCCAACTATCCGATCGACATCGCTTTCTAAAAAATGTACTTCAATGGGTCCATCCTGGAAATAAGGTATGTTGTATAAGAAGACAAATAATGTCTAAACTTTTGAGTGATCCAGGTCAAAGCACAACACGTTCTTTCCAAAAGAGTATAATGAGACTCTTATGAGGTGAACTTCTTGCTTATATAATAAATGACTCGCTCCTTCTCCTCTGTTTCATCATGCTACTCAAGCACACATCCAAATGGTTATCTGAGATGGACAAATAGACTCCCTTCTCGCAGTGAAACCAATACCAGTGGATTGGACAAATAGTCTTGATAGCATCAAAAGTAGTCTGACACTCTTCAGTCCACTTTGTCAAAGCGTCTTTCTTCAACAGTTTGAAGATAGGATCACACACCACAATTGATTGGGCTATGAATCGAATGATGTAATTAAACCTCCCTAAGAAACTCATTACTTCCTTCTTAATCTTCGGAGGAGGTAACTCTTGAATTGCCTTAATCTTGGAAGGGTGAGCTCAATGCCTCTTCTGCTGACTATAAGTCCAACAACTTTCCTGTTGGCACCCCAAAAGCACATTTAGCGGGATAATTCCAAGTTATAACAGTGCAGATGATTAAAGAACTTTAAATGCGTCAAGTGATCCAAACTCTTGCAGGATTTGACTATGACATCACATACATACACCTCGATCTCCTTATGAATCATGTCTAAAATAGGATTGTCATAGCCCTCATATAAGTAGAACCAATATTTTTGAGACGAAATGACATCACCCTATAATGATATACACCCCAAGGCGTAATAAAAACTATATAATGATATACACCCCAAGGCGTAATAAAAACTATCTTTTTTGCAACTTCTTCATCAATCAAAATCTGCTGATAACCTGCGTAACAACCCATAAATGACTACATTTTGTGTTTAGCACAATAATCGATTAGAATGTAAATGTTTGGCAATCGAAAATTATCCTTTGGGATGGCTTTGTTGAGATCTTTGTAGTTGACACAAATTCTGATAATCCCATCTTTCTTGGCAACCTGAACAACATTGGCCCAACCAATGGGGTATGTGTATTTCACCCATCTAGAATCGATTTTTTGGGTGATCTCTTTGTTAATCTTCAAACATAATTTAGGCTTGAGCTTTCGAGCTTTCTGTTTCTCTGGACTGAACCCCAGATTGATCGGGAATTTTTAGACACCATATTTGTACTCAACCCTAGCATGTAGCTAACCTCCTTGACGAACACATCAATGTGTTCAGCAACCAAATGAATCAGATCCTTTATTTGAGCTTTATTCAAGTGGACGCTAATTTTCACCTCTTGGATACACTCTTGGTCTCCCAGATTCACAGTTTGAGTTTCTTCCAAATTTGGCTTATGCAGATTTTCAAACTACCAAAATTTTTTAGGAACATATTCTGGTACTTAAGTTTCTTCTTCGTATCCTTCACCATCGTACTCACATACCTCATTCTATTCATTAAGCTCGTGACATGACAGGACATTGTAGGTTTAAAATTAATGCTACTGAAACGATAAAAAGACAAATTTAGGAAAGCAAATTATAGATAATAATTAAATAGGTAATTTTTTAATAAAAGAGGCTTCATTCAAAATGGAAACAATGCATACTTTTGCCATGGTAAAGTGCCATGTCGCCTTTTTAAACATCAAGGGGGAATTTAAATTTCAAGCGATTAAGAAAAATACAGAATGGTGGGTCTCAGGCATTTAACGGACCACCACCAATTTTCAAAATATGCATAAACAATGTCTTTCTACCAAGATGATCGGGGAATCAAGATTGGCATGGAAGTCCAATTCTACAGCTGTTCTACAGGATCATCACGGATACCAGCTATCTGCACCTCGTCCTCTATAACAACATCGATCTCTTCAAAAAGCCCGCAAATTCCTTCCCGAGGCCATCACGATAGGCGTGCTCCCAAAATAGAAATGATTGATACAAATGTGGGATCGGCTTGGCCAATGCTTGATCACTATTCCTCTTCATCTTCATCTCATTATATGTGGGGACGTATCCCAAACCATATTTTTCTCCTTTGACGGGGACTGGAATAGGCTTAATAATTCCTTGGGAATTCCTTCCCAATCTGAAACCTGGTTCAAACCAATTCTACAGCTTCACAGTGGTAATAATCTTGTACATGGCAGGCATAGGAAGCTGTGGGGCTAAATCCTCACCGGTGGCATTTACCAGCTCCACTGTGTAGAAATCGTTACCTCGCAAAAGTTAATCAATAATGGGCTTCTGTCTTTCAGAGTGACTCCCTTCGCCGTGAATAACCAGTTCTTCGTCCTTCCAGATGAGCTTCATCATCTGGTGAAGACTATAAAGCACAACTCCAGTCATATGGATGAAAGACCTTCCCAAAAGAAGGTTATAGTTGGTGTCACTGTCCAAGACTTAAAACTGTGCACTGAACTCTGCCGGACCCATTTGGATGACCAGATTCAACGCTCCCAATGTGTCTCTCTGTACTGAAATGAAGGCTCTTACGTTGAATTAGTTTTGTACCAGCTTCCCTAAGTCAAACCTTAACTGCCTTAGAGTCGACAGTGGACAAATGTTGAGACCAGACCCATCCTCCACCAGGACACGATTTATGAACCTTTCACGACATATGACAGTGACATGCAGTGCCTTGTTATGCGACCTCCCTTCAAAGGGAAATTCTTCGTCATAAAAGCTAATACGATGCCCTCTAATAACTTGATTGATCATAGCCGCTGCATTATCGCCGCTTGTGCCCACAGGCACATACGAGTTTTCTACGACCTTCATCAAGGCCTGCCTATACATCTGGAAGCTCATCAGTAGGGCCCAGACGTAAATCTAAGCTGGAGTTTTCTCCAAATGCTCAACAATCGAGTAGTCCTTTGGCTCAAATGCTCAACAATCAAGTAGTCCTTTGGCTGCATCTTTCTCCAAAATTTCTCCGCTCCGCCCTCACTTATCAGCCTTTTCCCTTGATCCTACTTCTGTCCTCCAAAAGCCAACTCTTTGGGAGTATAACACCTCCCAGATCGGGTCATACCCTGAGCGGTTGCGGTTTCAATCACAACTTTGACCTAGAAAAAGTTTTGAATGGCACCAAGACAACAACCTTTGCAGGTGTCAATATCACGAACTTTTTTTTCTCGTTAATTCTAAGAGAAGACACAATCCTTTACAACTCATCATGGACAATCAGAGTTATCACCTTAGTCATGCACTAGCTATCATCCATATCTATCATATTGACGCCAACATGATTTGGCAAAGGATTGGTGTTTAAATTAGGCACGTCTGTTTGACGATAAACTACTCCATGATCGATCAGATCTAGATTCTTGTGTTTAAGGTTCATACAATTCTCAGTATCGTGTCCAACGTTGTTGGTGTGGTAGGCACACCTTTGATCGGGTCTTTAGAATTTAGAACTAGTATCCACCAGCTTAGGCTCCACCGGGTGAATGTATCCGACCGCTTGTATAGCTTTGTTCATCTTTCAGCGAGCACGGTAAAGTTTCTGGTGGCTTCTTCTCGAATCTGCATCGAGGGGGATTATAACTGCCTTGTTGGGGAGGAGACGTCTATTGATAATTTCGGGTATTTGGACGGGGAGTTTGTTTCTGCAGTAAGGATGGTGTGGTAGTTTCGTGGAGGGAGAGGTAGGGGGGGGGTATTTTGGTATATTGGAGATTGGACTTGATATACTGGTTGGGGAGGTTTGTAATTTGATTAGACATTGGCACCGTTGGAAGCAACAGTTTGGTAAGATGGGATGGAATTTGGTAAAGTGGAGGAGATTTTTGGTAACGTGAGATGGATTTTAATAATTTGGAGGAAAGCATTTGGTTTTATGGAGGAAGCATTTTTGTAGATAGGGGTAGGAGTATTTGGATAACTAGATTGCGTGTAGCAAGCCTAGTAAGAATTATGGGAAGGTCGAGGGACACCTTGGTAGGATGATGATGTTTTGGGGGTCTTTTTCCCATCGTAAGACAGAACAGAAATGTCTTCTTTTTTCTTCTTCAACAAACCCGATGATCTAGGTGATGTAGCAACACGAGCAATCTTCCTGGTTTTTAATCCATCTTCGATAGTCTCACCAACTTAGAGTATCTCACCAAATTTTGCTTCAACGAGCAATATGATTCTATCATAGTATTCGGGCTCTTGCACCCGACACAAACATTCAAACTATCTCCTTTTTGGACTATAGGAGGGCCGACACTATGCTTTTACTTCTTTTCGCCATATATATAAAAACTCTATGTAGTGTTCGTTAGACTTTTGGTTCATCTTTTCTAAGGAGTAACAATTAGGGACGATCTCTACTTTGTAGGCGAACCGTTCGACGAAATCCTTATCCAAAGGATTCTAGCTGGATTACTATCTGGTCTCGTGAGATGTAAACCATTCCCAAACTTCCCCACTCAAACTTCGGCTAAAAAGCCACAATTAAGACAATTTCATCTCTACCAACTCCTGCGAGCTGGTCATAGTAGGCCCTTAGATGCACTAAGGTATTCCCCTTTTCTTCAAAATTATCAAACATTAGCACCTTGAACCCTTCTAGGAGGTCCAATAAGACAATTTCATCTCTACCAACTCCAACGTTAGGAATGCACTTAAATTCCTTCTTTGCTTTTCAAATCGCTTCCTTTATGTCTATTTTGTGACCTCTTCTTTCAACTTCCAGTCTCTTTCCTGCTCCTCATACTAGTCGATCTCAAAACCGTTCACATCCTGCTCATTCGGAACGGAAATTTAAAAGATGTTTTTTCTGGGTAGAGGTGGAGCTACGGAGGGACTTTGGGCATTCTAATTTGGTAGGTTTGTTGAAAGGTTTGGGGGTTAGTATTTTAGTTTTGGTGGTGGTGAGGAGTTTGGGGGTGGAATGTGCTTTGGTTTTGGCTTTGATTTTGGTTTTGAAGTGGTGGAGTGGTTTGATAGAGTGTATTTTGAGGATCTGGTGGTATTTGGGAAGGTTTTTTTGAGGAGGTGGTGAATTTTCTGGTAGGAGTTGGAGTCATACTGAGGATTTTGGGTAGTCAAATCGATGACCGAGGGATTTTGGGCAGGAGTAGACGGCAGATTTTGAGATAGATCCATGTTTGAAGAGGGGAAGTAGAGATGAGGTCTCCCATTGGCAGCGTTAGCAGTAAAACCTGGTGGAGGCAGATTTTATCTCCCTTGCATTTTCACTCTCATCTCCGCGTTGTGTTGAATTCATTGCATAATTAGTTCATTCTGATCCGTTATGGTAGGTTGAGCCACCACAATGTCAGTATGACGAATTTCCTCGTTGTTGTCCCCTTTTACTACTTTTCCCTTATATGAATCTTGTCCGGAAAGAAATATGCGGGCCTTTTATATCTAGTGAAGTAGGGATGATCTGCCAGCTTAAATCGACATAGACCGATTTCAAAGTACCTGAGAAGGAAAACAACTCAAAGCCAGATTTGTCAGTTTAAGTTCAGAATACAAAATACATGATATCACATGGAGAGCAGATAAACACACAAAGTTTCTTTGTTATAAGGACATCTTAACCAACAAGTAAAGGGAAATCATCTTTGAACAAGCAGGAACACACAAAGTTTCTTTTTTATAAGGACATCTTAACCAACGAGTTAAGGGAAATCATCTTTGAAGAAGCAGGAGTTTGATTTTTTTTACTTGACACTATCTCAAAAAGGTTCAGATACCACGTTGAGAAAAGGT